>JABUQX010026789.1:0-43861 GCA_015478945.1 Trachelipus rathkii | reverse complement strand
AAGAAGATGATCCCTAATGATCAGTATAGCGGGTGAGCTGCGGATTTGAAGGTATTGCGGTAATGTTTCCGCAAGGGCTCGAGTAGTTCGAGTTTTAAGAGATGAAGTCAGGCATGGTAGATCGAAGTAATGAGCGGTGATTTATGTCCGGTGTTGAATCATAGAGATAAGCGAAGCTTCGTGTATAATGAAACTGTTTATTGTAAGTTACGATATAGCTATGTTGCTTAGGTCAATTAGCGTTTATTAGTTTTGCCAATGTGATAGCTTTGAATGAAACATGAAATACAACATAAACGCAAACGAGCGTAACGGCCTAAAAGTGAATGTAAAACAGGTTTAGCCTCCTGTAGCTTGTGGTTTGTTCCCTTTTTTTATAATATCTGTTTCTCACATGATGCTTCGTTTAAACGTCATAATCGTTGTGGACTTGAAGCTTTTAGGAGGCTTTGTGCTCCGTTAAAAAGGTGTTTCTTTTTCATTAAGTGCCATATGCAGCGTTATACAGAATATACCCGGACCTTCAACAAAAGATTAATCAGAGGGTATCAAGATCGCCAGGGTGTGGGGTTTCAATCTTTATCATAAAAGAAACCCAGATGACAGGATTCTGATTTTTTCCGCACATGTTTGCTAAGCACTTCAATCTGTATACCGCAGAGTACAACGTATTCTTTATGAGCTAAGATGAATCACTCTGTTAATATGGTCGTCATGCTAGAGGCAGTAATGGAGATATAGATTATAGAATCGCTAAGAGATAGAGGAGAGATCGATGATTGATTCCCTGGAAACTGCACGACAGTAGTTTATGCTGTATATAGTAGAGATCACGTCTCTAATGATAAGGTAAGCTAGAGAGATAGCTACGTAATTAGGATATGGTGCTAGGAAGAGTCGAGTGTCATAAGCGGAAGGTAAGAACGATCGTACTACATTCAATACTTGGGAAAGGTGATGGATAGGTCAGAGTTTATATGTCGACTATGTGAGAGAGAGAGTATAGTGAATTTCACAACAACCGATTGGAGGTTGATATGGAAGATGTGTAAGAACAGGCGTATTTAACCTAAGGCTCGTAGATCTATATTCTGGATTAAAACGATAAATATCTGTCGGAGGTTTGTAGGATGGTAATAACGCAAACTAAGAATTCGGAAATGCTGTCTGATTATGTAACTGTTGAGCATTTACATGTTTGTATAGAATATTGTCATTCAAGAAAAAGCTGGTTGATGATTCTGAGACCATCATTGAACGCTTCTTAAATTATATAGAGGTACAGAAACTCATCTATCTATTTAAGAAAACAAGACGCGAAAGTGCTTTACCACTAAGGATCTATCGAGTAAACAAATTTTAGTGTCTGAAAGTGAACTTTTAACATATGTACTCAATGACGGTATCGATGAAGTGAAAAAATATATTGATATAACGACGAAAATGATTGGGTTATTTCAATGAAAGATTTTAGCGATTTTTTAGATCTTACAGCTATTGTAAAAACTATATGTAATATGATGACATTGATTATTATTATTATTAATTATATGTTTTTGTTTTGTTTTTTGTTTTGGAAAAGTTATTTCATGTCAATTTGACTGTATAGATCTCCTTTGTAAACACATATTACCATAGTGAACCTGTTTTGTGTTGTTGTTGTCTAGCGAGAATATATAACCTTATTTGAAACTGATTGTGGTTCGTTTTGTGGCGTTGTATTCTTGATTTTACTGTTCTTCTCTGATGCGCATGAAAGAGATGATCTCATTACCTATAAACGGGTTGTTTACGCATACGATTTCCGTCAGTAGTCCATTTTTTCGCTGTACTGGCACGATGACATACTCCCTCCTGCCCTCTCTACATCTGTTGCTCGATATCTTCACGAGGAGCTTTTCGTTATTCCAATGCTGTGTATTTATATTTAAGCGTAACCAATGGTAGTACGCTACGTCATTGCTCGTGTTTTGCCAAAGGGTCAATAAGTAGACCTTGTATTCGTTTGTTGCTGATGGTTCATCAGAGAATTATCGACATCGTGGTGCATGGGTAGGAGGATACAGTTGTCTTGTTATCCGAGATCAGGCGTTTAAGTGAAATCATCTAACTGGGAAGACAAACATAAGTGGTTACTATAGAATGACGTGGTGTTCTCCGTCGTGTGACAATATTAAACGCTTGAGGGTAGGCCATATTGGAAACCCGTCGATTTGTGCGAGCCTTCTACGCACAATGTATAAGGTTTCACAGCTTCGAAACCTGAAAATATACAGCTTTGCTTAAAATAAAAACCGAATTAACATCCCATCTTAACGATGTTGACATAATTGAGGACATAATACTATAGACATGCGTGTTCTATGATATTTACCCCGAAACATGTGGTTTGCGTATAATGCTAGTATAGCAGGAATGCCTTTTAATTTAACTATCAGCTTTGGATGAGTTTTACTTCTCTTTTGTATGAAGAGAATGAGTGCTGGTGAATCGATATATGCGAAAAATGGGTTTAGTGTTGCTCGAAGACATGCTTAATAATTAATTCTTTCAAAGGGTATTGAATCTTTAGGGGAGATATATAGAACGTACCCAACTTGAAATCCTATGTTCGCTGATCAGAGGAGTTAATATTTTAAAATCATTATATTTTTATGTTTTATTGTTTTTTTGTCTTTATATGCACTTTTCAATGAAATTATATGTTATAAAAATGAAACTTGTTTTACTTCCCTCTTATGTTCGAATTATTGACTACATTGATATGCGTGCTGGTTTATATCGTCTGGTTGTTATGTGTTAAGTGTTTTATGTTCATAGTTTAAGCTTTACAGAGGTTAAAACTTTACTTTGTTTGTCCTTATCCATTAGGTATTATGATGATTAGGTAAGGTTAGGGTAAATTTTTTTCGTTAAATATTACTATGAATGTAAAATTAACATTGTTTTATGTTAGAGAACATGCTTGACAAAGTATGATATGGTACGTCTTTGGATGTTACTGCTAGTTACTTTAACGGATGTTAGGTGTAGAACTTATGTTAACGATTAACCGTTTATTCCTGTTTAAGATGTTAGGTTTGTCATTGGGAGTTATATTCATAGTTCAGATGATGTTAAGTAAGATTTTTTATGAGAAACTTTGTTCGTTGACATATATGATTGAATGTATGTATCAGACTTGAATTTTATGTTATGTGTTTATTCAAAATGATACTCAAAATGTGACTTGAATCAATAGATCAATAGATCATAGATGGTCGGAGGGTGACAGGAAGGTAGATGGATGGTGTTTGATTTTAGTGATTTACTGCTTTGGGTATGTAAAACAGTTACAATTTAGTAAAAAATATGACCTTAATCAATAGATGTCACTCAGATCAAGATGGTCAGGAGGCGTGACAGAAGGTTAGAACTGGATGTGATTTGATTAAGTGATTTTACTGCTTTAGGGCTATGTAACGTTACATCTTTAGTAAAAATATGACCTAAAACAATAGATCAATAGATCATAGATGGTCAGGAAGGTAGATGGATGGTGATGGATGGTGTTTAGATTAAGTTGATTTACTGCTTTAGGGTAATGTAAAAACGTGACAATTTACTAAAAAATATGACCCTTAATCAATAAGAAATCAATTAGACCATAGATGATCAGAGGGTGACTGGAAAGGTAGATGGAAGGTGTTGATTACGTGAAATTTACTGCTTTAGGGTATGTTAAACAACTGAAAATTTTAGTAAAAAATTGACCTTAATCAATAGATCAATAGATCACAGATGGTCAGGAGGGGAGGTTGGATGCTGGTTGGATGGTGGTTTGATTTAGTGATTTCTGCTTAGGGTATGTAAAAAAACGTAGAATTTGGTAAGTTCTATTCTCCAAAAAATATTTCTAAAGAATTTTATTATTTATTTATTTATTTTATTATTTTTTATTTCTTGATGTTCTGAAACCATGTATTTTTCGAAATTACAGATCAATAACATAATAAGGAACCAACATGTATCATTAACAAAATATTAATAATCGGCACCGCCGGAGCCAGCACCGGTGCATCTTTCAACTCCTACTCTCCTTCCTCACTCTTCTTCCACCTTCCTCATTCTTTTGCTTCCTTCCTCATTCATCTTTTCATCCTTCTTTCATTCCTCCTTTGTTTGCACTCTGTGCTCTTTTTTTCAGTCGAGACCCCCCTATGGAGGGTCCTAGACACCATATAAGGACTTATAACCATCCATCACATTCGAACTCTACGACCTCCGCTAACCTTATAAAGACACCAGACATATTGTTGTTATAACGACTGTTTATTACTCGGCACGCAGTGGCTCCAACACCGTGTCCCCCCCCCGGAGCAACATCTTGAATCTCCTATAACTAACTCTTCTAGAAAGCTCAACTCTGGCATACCTCTACCAAATTTCAGCTTCTACGTCATATTCTATGTTTGAAGGGGGGTGGGTCCCCCCTTTGGGGGGGGACCCACTCAAACGTAACTTTCGTATACACGGAGGTTACCTCATCATCTAATACTTCCAAATTTTTAAACCCAATACGATAAGTTCGGAGGCGGAGGAGGGCTGGCTCTCAACGTCGGCGGCGGAACCGGATGCGAAGACGCGGCCACGGCGGAACGCAACGTCGGAGTGGGTAAAAAAAACGATCCCTTACAGGGATCGTTTTTCGACTCAGATTCGATTTCCTTCGGAAATCGACTTGCCAAGAATACATAATATGAATGTGTATGGATGTATGGCCCGTGCGCGCTCGCGGCTGACGGTAATCTCGGTGCGCCGAGATACTGTCATCAGCTCGATTCACCCTCTCGTTAGGCTTAACGCAATCTCGGGTTTGGAAAGCCAAAAGGGTATAAACGCGGGCGTAGCGGCTACGCTCTCGGGGGTGACCCCTCTATATACATCTTACAGACTTCGAAATTTACACGTATTCGAGCTTAACACATATATAGATTATATTCCAAGTTTCAGACCTCTATCTCTTATACTTTTTGAGAAAAAGCTGAGGGAGCTCAAACTGTCCAGTTACTACTGATGATATTTGTCATTTGCCAGTTACGCAGTAAAGTGTATTAAAATTATAGTTTTCTACAAAATCCTTCGACTTTTAATGAAAGAACACTTCTTACTGACATAAGGATACAAATCCAAAAATTTATATTGAACACAAAAACTATTTTAAGAGTTTCAAGGAACAAACATTTTAGAAATTGATGTAGAGTATAATACTATTTTGCTAAAAGCACTATTTTGCTTAGCAACCTGAGCGTCATTGTGTATTAAATATTAATGTAGTTTTATTTTGTAGGGGAAATGGAGTTTCTATTTAAATTCTTGGAAATTCAAATCAAGATCCAAAATGTTAATTAAAAAAAAAAAAAATAATAATTTTGAATTGAAACATAGTAGTATATTTTTTATTGTTTAAAAAAACGCTATGGAGTTCAGAATGATAAATGACTGAATGATTGCAGAGAAGAGCTAAATGTCAAAGTTACGGCAGAAAAAAAGAAAAAATAGTTGTTGAAATAAAGTATTTAGCTACTCGAATTCTTGATCAGTTTAACAAAGCATAGAGGAAAACGAATATCTCATTCATTAAACAAATACCTTTCAAAGGATATATATATATATATATATATATAATATATATTATATATTATTATATATATAAAATATACTATTATATATAACTATTATATATATATATATTTTATATATATATATATATATATATATATATATATAATATATATATATAAATTATATATATATATATATTATATATATATATATATTATATATATATATTATATATATATATAATATATATATTGTAATAATCTGACCGTTTCCTTTATAAATCCTGTTAGATTCTGTAAATAAGACTCAAATAATCGATCAATGCAAGTTTAACCAACTCATCAATTAAAACACCAAAAACCGAGGTGACTATAAATTTCCTTAATATATATTTCACAATATTATTTCTTAATTAAACGTAATGAATATATGGGAACTCGTCTGCATTATTAGTAACATTGTAAATAATAAAAATGGATAGTTTTTCTTAATTAATAAGATTAAGAAGTGTTTGTAAAGGGAAGTCCTATAAAATGGCACAAATCTCTATCACTTGGTAATTCTCACTTCCACTTAATTCACTGTAATCGTTCGAGATGACCTTAAGGATAAATAGGTTTAGCAACGAGGAAATTACGTCAAAATAACAGCACATAACTGTTCAATCTCGGGACACTTGATAAGTAAATATTCCAATATTCACATAGAAAGTCATAATTTGAGGACAAAAGCGAAGTAATACCCCCGAACACACTCTGATCATACAACGATCCATCGGAACCGCGTTACACTATACTAAACCCCACAACTTATAACATCAATATTAAATACCAAATATAATCAATATCACTAGTGGTACTTCATAATTCCAACTTTAGGCGAGGTTCAACCTAATTCAACTTGGTTCTAGGCAGGCAAGAGCAACACTGATTTATTACGTGCTGGTTTCCGGAAATTTCCGTTTGAACTCATGTCATACCGACGGACTAATTACATCTTTTTCGTAAGCAACTGGAATCGATCCTCCTGACGTAATTATGTTTAAGTTGCCTAGTACTCTAGGCCGCAATCCCTATTACAAATAATACTTGTCATAACAAGTTCCTTTTAATTTTATAATACTCAACAATAAATTTATTGAATTTTTATTTCCTTGCGTTTCGTCGGATCTTTTTTCTTCTTCCTTTGGATTTTTCTTTCATTCTCTCTTATAATTCCATGCGTATCTTTTCATAATTGCAGCCAGTATCACAAAATCCACGTATTGCATTCTTTAATGTTATTGACAACACAGTTTCATCATGAGGGAGGATGGCTAACTACCTTGCAGTTTAGAGTTAAACTAGATGATGGCAGGGTAGATGCCAAAAACTACAGCCTCTATCGCACGCTTAAAATCTTTATCGTGCTCGAACTTTCTAGCGTTGCCCTGCATGAGTCCCCAATCCTGGGACTTTTTCCTTCGCTCCTTACACCTTGGCAAATCCGGTCTCATTATAGTAAATTTTAGTATAACCCTCTCTCTCTCGTCTCTCTCTCTCTCTCCGTCTCATCTCTCTCTCTCTCCTCGTCTCTTCTCTCTCTCCGTCTCTCTCTCTCTCTCTTTCTCTCCTCTTCTCTCTTCTCTTCTCTCTCTTCTCCTCTTCTCTCTCTCTCTCTCCTCTCTCTCTCTTTCTCTCTCTAAATCATATATTTATATTATATTAATATATTATAATATATATATAATATATATATATATATATATATAATATATATATATATATATATATTATATATATATATATATATAATTTTATTGATTTTTTTGTTTTCTCAGTAATAAGTTGTTTTAATTTTTTTAAAAAAAAATATTCTTTATTTTTGTTTCATATATTTATTGGAAAAAGGGGAAACTCTTACTTATGAGTAGAGTTTGTCAATTTGGAGCTATTTTTATGACGTGTTCGGAGGAAAGGGGGGCTTTTTTGTGGACAAAATCCCAAATACGACCAATAAGAAAAAAATAAGTTTCTTTTTTTAGGTTGGCCCCCATGAACAAAACCTGTTTTGAAAAAAGCATTATAATTTATGCTTTTCCTTGGAGGCACGAAATCGAAATTTCCTCTTTTTAATGGCGCAGATTGACGAAATAATATAATGCCTGCCAAGAGAAGTAATGATCTTCTTAATGAAAAATTATCGTTCCAGGAGACATTATTCGACATTAATTAATAGTAGTAATAAATATTGGAATCCTTTCTTTAAGAATGCTGTTTTATTTTTTTTTTTTAGACGGAGGCCCCGCCTCCCTGTGCTTGCCACGTAGCAGCGCGCACCGTTATAACTATACCTTATATATATTGACTAAATATAGTTTCTGACTAGTATAACGGAGTCAGTTCAAAATACAAGATAAGTATATAGTAATTATAATTATAATATATCATATATACAGTAATAATAGGTTATCATTCAAATATAATATATATATATATTATATATATATATATATATTAAGTTCTTACTCCCTTTTAACAATTAAATTAATCCGCCATTTATATATTCTTAGATCTTTAAACAAAGAACATAAGTGGGAAGGTAAGAATTGCTGGTTCCTCCCGGAATTGAAACACCCGGGCCTGTTTGGATTATGAGGACAATATGTTCGATGCTTTACCGGACTGAGCTATCAAATTAGAAGACCATAACCAGATGTCCACTGTCCTATCCTCGTCTTAATAATTGTGTTGTGTCAGTTACATAATCGCAATTTATTATTTTAGATTTAAACAAAGAAAAATAATGTGGAAAGTCAAACGCAAAAATTAATCTCTCCAATTGAGGCTCGATTGCTTTACAAATTGTTCTTGAAGTCAACTTTTTTGGGTTGAAGGGAAGTGCTCGTCGTAAAGTGAACATATTGTCCTCTTCGCACATCGTGTGGTTTTCAACCCGGAGAAGGCAGTAATTCTTTACCCTCCCACTTTATGTTCTTTATTTTATCTATAAAATATCTATATTCTATATATATATTATATATCTATATATATATATTATATATATATATATATATATTACATAATATAATATATATATATATATATAATATATAGTATAGTATAATACTATTTCAATCATTAAGGCAGTTTTCTTTCCATAGCTGATTAATGAACCCTAGAATGAACTAATTTTCTTGTCATTGAAACGTTGTCAACAACCATTAATTGTTCTCTTTTATTAAATACTCTTTGTAAAATTCATTTTCAGAATAAGAAATATAGAATGATTTTCCTCCGTTTGCTCTTTCATGGCGAAAAAAATATATTTATAATGTAACACTGTAGTAGTAACATCTTTCTGCTATCTTATAAAAAGATTAAATATGGCAGCATTCAAAAATCTTTACAGTTATAGTAACGGTGCAAATTTATTGTCTCTGGAATTAAGGTATTTAGTCCTTTTAAATTTCAATCTTACTGCAGTACTTTTAGCTTTACCAGAAATCCGCTCGCGCATGTATGTATGTATTTTGAATGTAAATTTGCTCGTATGGAATAATCAATAAAGCAAACATGAATCTATCACTAAAGTTAAATAAAAAGAAATATTTTGAGATTTGCAATCACGAAAGTAAAAACGTTTTTTCTTCATGAAATTGAGGTGAGGGAAAGGAGATAGATAGATAGATAGATAGATAGATAGATAGATAGATAGATAGATAGATAGATAGATAGATAGATAGATAGATAGATAGATAGATAGATAGATGATAGATAGATATAGATAGATAGATAGATAGATAGATAGAGAGATAGATAGATAGAGAGGAGGAGAGAGAGAGAGAGAGAGAGAGAGAGAGAGAGAGAGAGAGAGAGAGAGAGAAGAGAGAGAGAGAGAGAGAGAGAGAGAATAACCGACCATATCCAAATTGAAAAAGAGGCGTTCTGCTGCAGTGCAATTTCTTTTCATTTTCGTTCTTTCGAAATGGAAGCAGAGGTATAAAAAGAAATAAGATGCATAATATATTGTCTTACGACTTTTTTCTTTTTTTCTTTTAAGAAAAGATAAAAAAAAATTTGTTTTATAAGGGTTTTAAAGATTCAAGTTTACTTTCATGAATATATTTGTATGCTCCAAAACAGATTTCACAAAAAATGTTACGAGAAACTTTATTATAAAATTTATTAGTTATGACGTTAATCTCAGGAACGCCACGCCACATACTAGCGTGCCGTAATCGGTAGAGTGACAGAGTTACGAGGTAAGAGGATAGGGGTCGATCCCTGGTTCGAATTCTAGGTAGCAATTACCTAGAGCAGTTTCCCTCCCAGAATGGGGTAATGCCCTTGTGGTGCGAACTTTTATAATTAAAAAAAAAAAACTTAAAAATGCGCCATTATTAGTATTAAATTTATAAAGATAAAAAATTATATTGACATTTGCAATAGGTTTGAAAAATATTAGACGGGTATTTACAACAGCTTTGAAAATTAGATGGACATTAAAATATCTTTTGAAAAGTAGGTGGACATTTATATACAATAGCTTCAAAAAAATTTAGACGGACATTTAAAATAGTTTTCATTTAAAAAAAAAAAAAAAAATTAGGTAAATATTTATAATAGATTTATATAATTCAGGGGAATATTTAAAATTCGCGTAAAGAAACTTAAATAGATCATTAAAATTATTAGAGCTTGAGTCTCACAATGCATGAAAAAATTTTAAATAATTTTTAGCAGTTTTTCAATGAAAGTTTTGGCGAAAATTAAAATAAAAATCACGTTATTATTATTATTATTATTATTATTATTATTTATTATTATTTTGTATTTATTGATTAACCAAAGTTTTTTTATTATTAATTATTTCTTGACATTAAATTTATTTATATTCTATTATTATATATTTATTATTAGTTTATTTTGATAAATTTGTTTTATTTATTTATTATTCTATATTTTTTATTTTTTTTTATAATTTTTTTTTAATTATTATTTAATATATTATTATTATTTATTATTATTTATTTATTTATTTATTATTATTTTATATTATTATTATTAAATTTATAAGTATATATTATATTATATATAAAATATTTATAATATTATAATGGTGTATAATAAATAATCAAAATATATTAATTTAATAAAAATGAAGTTAATATAAATGAATCAATTTTTAAATAAGAAAACAGTGATAAATACCTTTGTAATAATACTTGATTTTTAAAACTTAATAATAATATTTTATTAAATATAATTATACACTAAAATAATAAAAATCATAAAAATGAGAAAATAATAATTAATAATAATAATATAATAATAATAATAATAATAATAATAATAATAAATATGTCTCTCCATCAATAGAAAACGATATTGCGAGGAACTAAGATCAATCGTTGAGTCAAATGTGAAATATTCGTTTCTTTACAAATTTTACTGCAAACAATTTCTTTTTGTGAAAATCTCTGCAGAGCTTCCAAATGATGTATAATGTATGCCTCAAAATAGACTCTTTTTAAAAAGGAATCTAATAAATAAATATGATTTTTTTTTTTTTTAAACAAAAAAATAATTTTCATTTTTATTAAAAAATAAATAAAAGAAAAAAATAAAAAATAATTTTTAGGAAAGATATTTAAAAAAAAAAAAAAAAAAAAAAAAAAAAAAAAAAAAAATAAAAAAAAAAAAAAAAAAAAAAAAAAAAAAAAAAAAAAAAAAAAAAAAAAAGAGTTTAATAAGATTTAATCTTTTTTACGTCTTTGGTAAATGAGCGTCCATGTATCTAAATTAATAAAATGGTTTTTAAATATAAACATTTTTTTCTTCTTTCTTTTTGAAAGAGATTTTCAGATTAAATTTATCTTTCAGAATTTAATGTAAATTAAATTGCGATATTTTATATAATAGCCTAACTCAATGCAAAAAATGAATCCTTATATTATATATTATAATATTATATTATAGTATATTACTAAATATATATATTATATTATATTTTAATATATATATTAAGACTGTTTATCATATACCAGATATGTAAGATTACTATATTTAGTATTAAATTATTATAATCTCTAATTAATAATATATTATAATATTATATATATATATATAATTATCTATATTATATATATTATATATAGTCGGCATGGAATGGGGAAAAGTAATCATTGATAAATACCAACATTTAGAAGGCAATCGCATTTCCTGTTGCAAGTCCTCGCAGTGGATGGAATCTCTCGTGGGCAGTCGATACGGGAGCGACTTTCTAGAGAGGGATCTTCCTGGGATGGGGCAAACCCGCCAGTGCAGTAACGAGGAATATTTGTTAAATAAGTTAAAAATACAATAATCGAAATGGTTAAACGCACCAAATTGTATCACATATAAGTCCATATTTCGTTTTTTTGATTTGTGCCTTACGAAACGTAAGAAATTTCATAAATTATTGCGTTCGTTTTTTTGTCAAACTTAGCCCACAAAATTACAGGAAAAATGTCATCAAACGTAATGGCAATTTACTAAATTCTGTAGGTTAGCTTCTTTCCGTTGCTTTTCCGAATTTTAGAACATTGATTATGAAAAAATGTAAAACCAAAAAGATCGGCGCCGCGCGCGTGTTAGGTCGTATTAGATGTGGATGAAAGGTTATCAATTATAAATTTAGCTTTAAATAGAATTCTATAAAAGTTCTTTCCAAATCGATAAACTTAAATACAATATTCACATTTATTTGTGATATAAACCTTTCGTATTTTTTTTGTTCATTATTTCCTTTATTATTTCAAACCCACGTGCTCCATCACAAACAGTTGATTTATTACCTTGTAAACAAACGTTCTTTTATGTACAAAAATTTCGTAGCTTAATACTAGGATAAGTCTTTTCTTAATCGAGGGCGAGCACAAGTGACAAAATACTATGAAAAACTATGCAATTCAATTTTATATAGCAGAGTATAATAACAGTGTATATTATTATAATATAATATATTATATATATATTTTATTTTATTATATATATTATATATATATATATTATTATAATATATTGTCGTCTGGTATGCTACGGTGGCAGGTATTAAATATATAATATTATATATTATAATGATATACCTAATTATGTAATAAAACATTATTTTAATAATGTTTAAACATATTACGTACCTATTTATTTGTAATGAAAAATCTTTTAGATTTAATAAATAAAAATACTTTATTTAATCAATTCCATTTGCAGTTAATTTTAGGGCCTATTCATTTTGTTAAAATAAAGCATTGTGGTTTCTATAGATAAGTTTTGCATAAGTTTTTTTCTTTAATATTAAAAAATCTACACATTTACTCCATTATGCATTTATTTTCATGATTTTTTATATTATTAATTAAATAGTTAAAACAGTTATATAAATTAATATCAATATCAGAACAATCGGACACATCCGATACAAAAATTTCAACAAACCAAGCCACACATTTCGTAATATTTACGGGAAGAGAAATGAAAGGTTTTAAATATTTATTTTCGACTATAGGTAGTTGACAGACTATAGCCCGCTCCCTTATAAGTTGATGTAAGAAATGACGTCATTCATCGCCCGGTTCAATAAAAAAATTTTACTTCTAAGATCAGAGGAGGAGCGAGAATTTCTATAATTATATATTATACCTATTATTATTGTGAGTTGTTGTTTTTCTTTTAATATTTATGATGCACAAATTATCCTTAATTTGAAACTTTTAGAAATTTAATATCCATATCTATATTTTACAGTTTTATTTTCAGATTAAGTTTTAAACCTAAAAAATATTGGTAGGAGCTTACTACCGGCCTCCCTATATATCGCCCTTATATATTAAATTTTATTATATTTAAATATATATATATAATGATTTATATATATTACTATATATTATATATATATAATATATATATTTATTATTATATTATATATATATATATTATATATGATATATATATTCTCATTAATATTCTTTGTTAAAATTTTAAATAATAAAACAATATATGAAACAAAACTTTTTTTTTATCATCTTTCTTTTATTTCTTTTTTTCTATATTATAAAAAGTTAAATTAAAACTTTTTAAAAGAAAAGTTTCTTCATGTCATTTTACCTATAAAATTTGTCTCGATTATATTCTTATATTAATAGGTGTAGTTACATACAAATAATATATTATATATATATTTTGTTGGGCATAATTACTAAGCATGATAGACTGTGCATTCTTTTGTGTATAATATCTACGTATAATATAATACTATTATTATATTTTATATTATATAATATATATATATTTTATATATTATATTATAATTATTTATAATTCATAATATCATAGTTATTTTCATCAGCTATGAAAGGTTCAAGTAGCAAGTACTTGTACTCCAATTATGCAAGGGTCTTATCTGCCATTTTGTGGAGTACTGTGTCTGCAGTTTTAAAAACCCAATTGATACTCGTTGTGTAGCTTTACTTGCACCTCTTTGTACTTGAATCTTGGTAAAGTACTTGCAGACTTTCTTTTTAACTTTCTAATATTCTTATGTATATTAATTTTCTACTTTAGTAATTTCTATGTTATTCTAAATAAATTTTCATTTTTCACGAATATAAGTATGTCATTATATTCATTATATTCATATTATATATATAATTTATTTATAATTAATATATTATTATTAATATATTATATAATATTAGATATATATATATAATATATATATTTATTATATTAATTTATATTATTATATATATATATATTATAATATAATATTATATTATATATTATATCTTTATGATTTATATATATATATTAATATTATATTATATATTATATATTCTAGTATATATATATTATTTATATATATATATATATATATTATTATTATATAGTTAGTATATATAATATTATTTATATATATATATAATTATAATTCAATATATTTTATATATAATTATATAATATAATTATATATTTATATAATATATATATCTGCATTTTGGAGGAAAAAATTGTTTATTGAAAGATGGTAGTTCCGTATAGTTTTTTTTATGTTTTTATTTCAAATAATAATCGCACAAGTTTTGAATCAAAGTCAAGATTTTGTTCCAAACTTGTAAACATGCTTCAGATGCTAATAGGTTGTACCGGCGCCAACAACTTCATGAAAAAATATTATTGTATTATATCAATATAATTGCCGACTAATAACAGCTATTACAGAGCAATGAGAAATTATAGCTATACGATTATCACATGAACTGCACATTGACGACTATATTGTCAAGAGTTCATTTCTTACCTAGATATAACTGAAAATTTTCCTTGTGTTTTGCGCCCTTACTATTTACCGTCTCCAAATTTTGTGTCTCTTTTTAAATCCAGCAGAGAAGATCTGCCACTATGTTTGCAACTTAAAATACTTCATTTGTGCCTCTTGTCATAGCTTTATATCTTGAATGAAAAATTTTTCACCCATGCTTCTAAAAATATGTCCAAAGATTAAGGAGGCACTGTAGAAAACAATTTGAATGTTCGAGAGAGAGAGAGATGACAACACAAATGATAAAACTGAAAGAGTGTTTCTTATGAACATAACTAAGTTATAACCGAAAAAATGGATTATTCCTTAATAAATTACTATATATTTTTTGTTTAATTAAATAATTGTTAGTGTTGTTAAATTTTTGCTTACACCTCCTCTGTGAATACTAACCTCGTTTCTTGTTAATTGAAACTTAGCAGGCCAAATTGTCCCAAATAGTAGAATTAACCAGAGACTTTCTTTTTCCTTTCCAGGACAAAAAATAATACGTCCCAAGTTTGGATTACTGATAATATATTTGAGAATTTTAGAACACAGTTTCCAATTGCCCAGCCCTTCCGAAAAAATTAATGATCATAAATGATAAACCAAAAAAATTTCATTGAAAAGTTCAAAATACATTAAAATTAAAATAAATCATGTTCCATCTCTCTCTATCCTTAAAAAAAAAATAAACTTACCTCCATTTTGACAAAATCCGAAGTAAATAGAGTTATAAAAGTGAACGGTACTGTTAACAGAAACATGGGGAAAGTTTCAGCAAAATTGAATTGAGTTGCGGATACAGCATAATTAATCGTGAGAAGTAAAATAGTAATACTCCCTCACATAAGAGAACGGAGGGCAAGGCTGATTAAAAATGGTCTAAGTATTTATTCTCAATCAATTTAATCAAAAACTCAGCTAAAAAAAAGAAAAAGCGCATTTACCCAATCAATTCCTGAATATATCAACAAAGCTCTTTATGCTCAATTAACTCTTTTAAACTTTTATACTCTTAATGAACACTAATATGAAATTAACGAAAATAATCAAAATCCTTCATAAATACATAAAAAATATAAATGTAAGTTATCCATATACCGTGACAAGATTCTACATTTTAGAGCCCTACCCACATTGTGTTTATATGAGGTATCTTTAGATTATGTTATCACTTTATTTCAAATAATTCAAAGGTATATGCTTCCTCGACATTATGACTGTATGAATATAAATTATCCAAATGTTGCATTAATAGAAAAAACCTTAAATACTATAAAACGTTCCAATCCAATTACTTGTAAAAATCCTTTTTGGGTCAATATTAAACAATTGATATTAAATGTTTCAAATGACATGGTAAAAAAAATAAAACGATATATAAATCAGAAAACTAAAAATTACACCCAAATTCATCAAATCGAATATCCTGGTATTGGTCTCCCTGTATATTAAACGCTGTAACTTAGTAGAAGTGGCCGTCTCAGCCATTTTTGAATCTTGAAGTATAGCCGTATCCCAGAGACAATTAATAAAAACGAGCCCCATTACAATTGTTATGTAATTGATTAAAAATAGGTTCTACCATTTCCAATGCTGCCATGATGTACTTTACACCTTTTAAATAAAGTTTATAAGTAAGTTTACCCCACGTTTAGTATGCTTTCATTATACTAAGTGTATATGTATTTTGCTATACTATAAGATTTATGCGAAATTAATGTATCACAAAGAAAAAAAAAGAGAATTTTATCATAATGCCAAAATTGGAAAAGGTATACGTTCAATTCGGCATTATAATAGGATAACTCATGCTAGCACTGCCCTCCGTCCCCCAGTGAAATAGCAACCGGAGGAGTGTAAGGAAGTCGCACTATCATGTAGTATAATGACCCAAACTCACCCCTATGCAAGATACTATGAGAACGATCCATGCTAAAATTAATAGAATTATCGATTCAAGGATAAATAATAGAGTATATATGTTGAAAATATATGTTAGTATTGTGAAATGTACCCGGTAAAATGTTAAACCTATTATGATTAGTATCATTATTAAAACGAAAGTATTAGTTACCTTGTATATCCCCGCTTGTTATTAGGAAAAAGCAAATCTTATATTATCGCAAAGTTTAATAGTACAACTACGTAGTAGACTGATTCAATATTGCAAGTGCCAATACCCCATGAGTTTTTTCGGTTCGCACCTTAGCGACCATGTATCTTGAAAATTTATATAAGAAGATTGTAATGTTTATTTATTATATAGTATATAATAAGTATTATAGTTTCATAAGATAGTATATTAATGCTATATAGATAATATATATATATATATAGCCCTTAAATATAATTAATGATTGGTATAAAGAACTATATAATATATACATATATATACTAGTATCTTAAACAAAGGAACATACTAAAGTGCGGAAGCGTAACAGAGCGAAGTACGCGCGTTCTCCGGCGAAATGAGTTACACCCTACCCGCATGATGCGGAAAATGGAAGCGAGACGCAATATGCTCATACTTAGCGACTGAGCTATCCCTCAAACCCAAAAAAGTTGACTTCAAGAACAATTTTAAAGCAATCATAGTTCCCTTCAATACCGGAGAAGGCAGTAATGTCGTTACCTGTCCATCATGTGATGTTCTGCTCCTATGTTACCAAAGTTAATAGCTATAATATTGGCTAGGTGCAATTATTGTTTAATATTTAACAACTACATATTATTTAAAACGAGGGATCTAGGAAAGCTCGGACATTTCTGGTGGTGTCTTCCTTGGATATGATAGCTCAGATCGTAAGCATCACAATTTTCCTCTATGCGCAACATCTTAAGCGTGAGTCAAAAATCTACATTTCCGGAAGGCAGCAATTCTTTACGGCTCCCACTGTATTTCTTTGTTAGATCTAAATAATAAATTCGATGAAACTATTATTTAAGTAACGTAAGATAATAAGGTAAATAGTAGTTTGTAAAGTTAAAGTATCCCTTATTAAATTTGATAGAACTATATCCCCAGATATCAACGTTATATTCAATAAAATCATAGAATGATTAAATAATGTAGGAAAAAGTTGTATTTTATATAAGATATACATGGTCAATAAAGGCAAATTTTAATCTTGTGGTCAGAATTGAGAGGTGCTATGAGGGATATATAATATATATATATCATATATACATACATATATATATAGGATAATAGGTAAACTGTATGTGATAAGAAAATATAAGTTTCAAATGCTGGTATTAGATTATTTTATTATTCATTCATTACTAAATGATAGTCGCGGTGGATTATAGATATGAATGTATATATATATATAGTATATAGTGATAATATAGTGATGACTATAATACATTAATTTAGTAAATAATGTAGAAATATCATATAAATAAAATTAATATATATATTGCTTGAGAAAGTAATGCACATATAGTCTAGATAAATATAGATAATGGTAAAATACCTATATATTTAAATAAATATAGTATATAGTATAAATATATACTTATAGTTAAATAATATAGTATATATCATATAAGTAGTAATAGTATGATAAATTTATTTTATTTTCATTGTCATATAGGTATAAATATTTTAAATATATAGTTATATTGGACTATTATGTTGAATATATATATTATAATATCATATTAAGAGAATATATATATATCATTAGTAGTTGATGAATATAGTAGGGTGTAAATTAATTTATACTATATTTAATTATACCTTATTATTTGTGAGTTAAATTTTGTTATATATATATTAGATTATTCTAATTTATTGCCGCAGCTTGTACGGTCCTGATAAAAAGTGGGTTGAAGTCTACGTAGATAAATTGGAAGCCGTGCGGGAGGAAGCCTCCCCTAACTACAAAGAAAAAGTAAAGGTGCGAACTAATGTGAAAATGCAAAAATAAATTCATTAATTAGGAAATTAAGTAAAACTACTATATAAACGGAAATAGTGTTTATATAATAGATTTATACAATAAAGCAACGCTTAATTTTTACATTTATAGAAATCAGTTTACCCATTTTCTAATTTGCGAAACTTAAATATCCTCTTGCACGTTAAGATCATTACATTTGCCACTGAGGGAACCCTTTCTTGACGTGTTTTTTGTTTGATGAAATTTAAATTTTTAAAATTCTCGCAAGAAGTAAGACCCTCTATTAGATATATATAATCGCTTTCAAAACCAACTGGTTGTCATGGCAACGGTAAAAAGAAACCTTATTCTATTGCCTATTTGAGGATTTTTCCACAAACCTCCTCTCGAAACACGTCATTAAAATAACTCCCAGATTTAGATTCAATTTCTTAAAGTTCGAGTAAGGTAGATTCGCTGCTTTGCAATAAATTGATACTGAATACTATAGAACAATGTAGATACTAGTTTATTCGTTATATAAAGTGAAAATTATGACAAATAAGACTGATGTTTAATTAGCAAAATTTGTGAGATAGCGGAAGTCTATATATTATTAGTTGATATAGTATATATATATATATTATATTGATATATATATACCGTATAAGTATTAAGACATTAAGATTCATCTATACTCCCTGTCCCTGTATATATAATATATATTTATAATATATATATAGTATAGATTATAAAAATATAATATATATATTATATATATATATATATATAGTATAGAGAGGAGAAAGAGAGAGGAGTTTATACTAAAATTTAACTAAATGAGTACCGGATTAGCCAAGTGTAAGAAGCGAAGGTACAAAAGTCCCAATTGACGGGACCAGGTCGGGGCAACGCTACATTCCACACGAAAAGATTATAAGTGTGATTTATAGTAAGGCTGAATATTTGGTGTATTCTATCTTGAACCTGTCACATCAGTCTAGGTCTTTAACTCTAAGCTCTGCAAAAACGGTAGATACCATACACTCCCTCCATTGATGAAAACTGGTTGTCAATACATTAAGAATGCATACGTGGTTTTTGTGATATGCTGAATTATGAAAACTGCGATGAATATAACAGAGGAATGAAAGAAAAATCCAAGGAAGAAAGAAAAGATCCCGTACGAAACGGCAAGGAAATAATTAATAAATTATTGTTATTATTATAATTTAAATGGGATGTTATTGACAAGTATTATTTTTAATAGGGATTGGGCCCTAGCAGACTAAGCAACTTAAAACAGTAAATCTACTCAGCTAACGATAATTCCCCAGGATTGCTTACAAAAAATATAATTAGTTCCGTCGAAGATGATTCAAACGGAATTGGAAACATCAGTTAATAAATCAGTTTCTCTTGCCTGCCTAGAACCAAGTTGGAATTAGGTTTAACCTCGCCCAAAGTTGGAATTATGAAGTATATCACACTTATTCGGATTTATAATGGTGTTAAGTATGGCATTTTAGATAAATGGTTAGTAAGTAACCGTCCATATTCATTATTACAAGTTGTTCCGCAGGAGTGTTGGGTATTTGACTTCCTTTGTCGTCCTCAGAGTATTCCCTATGGTGACTTTTCATTATTGCTAGCCCCATTATTGTTGGAATCTCCACTTATCGTATTGATACCAAGAATATTAACAGAAGTTTAGGTGGTTCATTAGTTTTCCGTACGTAGTGTAATTTCCTCCTTAGTACTTGAGAGTACTATTTGATAACATTAGTCTCGTTATTGCAAACGAATTTGAATTCCCATGTGTAAAGATAATTCCGGACCACTATTATCTGCGGAAAATTAATTTATCCCAAAAATTGGGATAAGAAGGAGAAATTGATGTGGATTTGTATAAGAATATATAATGAAGGTGTAACACTTTTAATCTTATTAAATTGTTAGGCTAGATTAGATTAGGCTCAGTTAGGTTAGATCAGGGTAGAGTCCATTAGGCAGTGAAAAATTGTTAAAAATAATTATAAAGAGTGGTGAAAAAAGTAATGATAACCCAAGATAGGTTGGTTTAATGACAATTAAAATTTGTATATATAATACCTCAAGTAAAAATATAACATTTGCTTCGTGTTATTTACCTCGGTAGTTGTCGTAATTCTAAGATTTAGAGTTATTTTTTTTTTATTTTATATGACTTTGCTTTATCTTGAACATGTATTTGTGATGTTGCTTAATTTATTTCTACAGAAGTTTCTAACGAGATTTAATAGGACCCCCTTTATAATTGCAAAAAGAGCGGTTGCAGAGACCTGATACAGGAACCTGATAATCAAATAATCTATATTTTGATTATATATTAGTACCTAATATTGCTACAGAGAGTATAATAATGTAAAAAATGGATAGAGGGGAGTATTATGTTAAAAAAACCATAGTGAAATTTTGAGTTAGTCCAGTAGTGAGATGGTTAGTATATGAGTATATGTTATTTGAGTCCCCTGATATAATAATAAAGTTCAAAATTTTAATAACAAATTATAAGGTAAGGTATGAAAAAAGATGATAGGAGTAAACTTTAATATTATTCAAATATTAAATAATTTAGAGAAAAATTTTACCGATAACTGACAACGTGAATAATTCCCTCTTTATTGCAACGAAGTAACACGGTAGGTGAACTAAACAGTAAAAATTAACGAACTTTAAGGTCAACTGGATATCCCCAAATACTCAGTATCTGCCATAACCAAAAATGTCCAGTTCAAGTATTTAATTACTTTAGACTACCCCAGTGTAGATACAAAAACCCAACTGCTACGACGGAGATTATGATAAACCCAGCTCCCTCGTAGAGAGCATGTTAGACTTTACATACCTCTACTTGCCGCCACTAGAGTGCGCAATATATATACTATATATTAATAATTAATTATAATATATATAATAATATTATTCAATAATAAATATAAGAAATAAATATAATATATATTATTATATATAATATATAATTATATAGTTAATATAATAGTATTATATATAATATTACTAATATATATTAATAATATATATATATATATTAATATATATTTATATTATATAGAAATATATATAATATTAATATATATAGATATAATAATATAATAAATATATATAAAATATTAATATAATAATATATATTATAATTATAATATATCAATATAATAATAATTATAATAATACTTAATATTAATATATTATTATAAAATTTATTATTTATAATAAATATTATATTAATATTATAATATTATTGCGAATAAACTTAAGTTTCTTTCTGACCTGCGATTTATCAGATCTATAATATCGTAAATAATAATATAATTAATCAATAACTCTAAATCTATCAATAAAATCTATATTAAATAATATATATTTATATATAATATATATTAATATATATATAGAATTTTATTATAATATATATAAAATATAATTATAATATTAATTTTAATTTATATAATATATATTTAATATTAATATATCATATAATTATTATAATTTAATACATTAAATAATAATTATAATATAATATATAATTATATTCTAAGCAACTGTTATATTTAAAATTATCTCCTAATAAATAAATTACTTACAAACAGCTACCGGAAAAGGCAATACATGCTGAATCTCGTACACAGATTCATATAATTCCATTGTGTCGGAAAATGAAAACAAAAAATTATATTGTTAATAATTAATATTATAAGTAAATATATGAGCTAATGAAAGGCCTAATTTTAGAGACTTATCTTATTAACTTACTCGTTATAAAATATAATATAAGTAATATATTTTAAAGTAAATTATTATTTTTTTTAATAATCTATAAAGAATTACTCACCTCAAAGGATAGTAAACCTGCACCTATAGTATATGTGATGCAGAGAAGTCAGGTCTAAGCGCTCTCGCCTCGGGGAACACGTTGACTATTCCCCCCCTCCGGGAGATGAAATTCAAACCGTAAAATCAACACTCACGCTGTAACTTTTTATTATTTGGTGTCCGGGTAGCTCCTCCGCTATACCCCATCCTCCTACGAGGTATTAAGAGTAAAGAAAACGTAACCCCCCCTGTTTTCCCCTACTTCGGCAATCGAGCCCTCTAATATGCCGTATGTAATAATAATTAAACCTTTTACAAATTAATATATAATAAATTTTATATAATAAAATATATTAATGTAACTATACATAATCCACCATCGACATAATCGCTCTTTTCTGTCATCTTTTTGTCCGTTGTGCTATATTTGTCTCCCTTATAAGTTGTTTTATTTTAAATGCCTTCCGATTCGGAGGAAGAAAACGTGCTCCGCACTGATAATAATAAAGAGATTGCTCCCATTAGAGGGGAGGGACAGCCACTAGGAGATACTACACAAAATATTTCCTCTTCTAACACTTTTGTTCAATCAGAAAACATGTCTAGGCCTACGTTAAATATAGACCGCCTCACTCACACACGCCCCAACATTCCAATCTTGGTAGGTTTCGTAGATAACAATTGGAGAGGGCCCGATCTGAATTTATGGTTAGCTTCTGTTGAGCTCTATTTCGAGGACGAGGGAATTAGTTCCGATACGGAAAAATTGAGGGCTTACACGAGATTTCTTAGCATGAAGGAGGGGAACGTGGCCCCACTTATACAGTCAACCCCGGAACTTCTGAATGCAACGAGTTGGCTTCAATTTAAGACTGATTTGTCTCTATGTTTAAATCCACTTAATTCGAAATGTTCATTTGAGGCTTTCAAAGACTTTATCGACGTGAAGTGGAATGTTAACCACTCGCTACCGGAGTATCTTACAGAATCGCAGAGGGCGCTACAAATTTTCTTAGATTCTTCGTCTCTATTACACGGAGTGGAATTTTCAGCAGAACAGCGTAGGTTGCTTTTATTTTCCTCTTTGTATATTAACGCGAAGCCGCAGTACCAGAAGGTAATAAATGAGGAGTTCTGTATCTCCAATTCAATACCTAAACAAATTCAAAGTTATTTGAAGAAAAGTCAAATAATAAACAGTGGGAAAGTTGCTTCTTCGTCAGGGAAAATGTCTAATTTTAATAATGTTATTCCTGTGTATACAGCACAGCCAGAAAGGAATCAAGTGAATCCTTCTTTTCATCAGTCTCATAAGGTGAGAAATCAGGCTAATAACGCTGCTTATTCTTCTTCAAAACCTCAGTCTCCGACTCAGAGACGTCAAGACACACGAAATAATGTCTTTTGCAAGACGTGTGAAAGGTTAGGCCATCATACTTCTTAATGTATTTATGGTCCTTTTTGTTCTCTTTGTTTTCAAAAACATATACGTGGCTCGCAGAGGAAATGCCAAAATACAGTATGGAATCTTTATTCGCCACAGAGTTTGAATAGAGTTAAGGTAATTACACCTTCCGAGCACGAGAAATATTCTCAAAATGCACATAATTTCCGTTCTAATTCTTCGTATTCTAAGGGTTCGAAACAAGGTTTTACACAAGGTCAGAGCGGCCGTAATTATCAATCACATGTAAACTTCTGTCAGGATATGACAAATATGCAGCATAAAGCTACTAAGTATAATAATAATTTACAGAATAGGCAGGTATTTTCAGGTAGAAATTCCCCACAAAACTACGGAAATAGAATAGTTAAAAATCAATCTCCGAATTCGTTCCAAAATGATGAACGTTACAACGTATCTCAGGTCAATTTTTTAGACCCCAATCACTTTTCTTATTCACATAAAAGGGACATAAATGTTAAATATGGAGTCCGTGAAGATGATTTTCACGATAATAGTTCGCATTTTTCGCAATTTAACCGCAAAAACTGCTCTACGAATACGCACCATGTGCAAAATTTTTATGGAAATTCCGCATTCCGCCCAGCGAAACTCGCATGAGAGGTTATTTTATGATGAAAATTTTTAAATAGGGTTGCGGATCTGGCACCTCAAGATGCCGTTATAAGCCCCATTGAGGTTGATTTTGTTTCAAATAAGATTAAAAATTCACTTTCCACGAACATATTTAGAGTGGAGGAAAATCCATTAATTGGTAAGAGTTATTTTCTTAAGGTTAGTTTAACTGTTGAATATGAATTTATACGAGAGATTACGTCGTATATCGATACGGGCTCATCCGTAAGCCTTATTAGGGAGGGGGTAGTAAACAGAATACGTGAACTTTATCCTTTAAAATTAAGCGAGACTAACATTGTACTTAAGTCTATATCGGGGAATGTTATACCTAATTTAGGTAGAGTTAAGTTGCAGATGTTGCTCAATAATAGGTTATTTAATGTTTTTCTAATTGTAGTTGATAAACAATGTTGTTTTAATGGTTCCATGTTGATAGGTTCCGATATACTTTCAAGTCTTCCGATCTCGTTAGATCTTCATAATGAATGTATAACTATGAAAGACAAAAACAGTTATGTAAAAATTCTGTTACGTGTTGATGATCCACTAATTAGTGATGTCAAACCTAGTTTTGATTCTTTGTCGTATGAAAATTCTTCAACAGAAATCGGTAATTCAGAAACCGAATCTGGCAAGTTTAGTTTTCAAGCTAATCACATAAATTTTGAAAGTGAAACTTTCAATCACGAAGTCGTAATTTCTGATGACGAAATGTACGAACTTTCTCTTCCAAACTCAGTAAAGTTTCTAGTTATCTTTTGTTGGTGAATGTTAAATCAAAAGCAGGGACTATGCTTCCCGATAATGCTTATATAGTTTCTGAAAGAAACTCAGTATCAAATATTATTTTCGCTAACGTACTTAGTGCAGTGCACGATGGCACCATCATAATAAAATGTATCAATTACAGTCCGTCTTCAATTATTTTAGATAAAAATGTGGTTATTTCTAGAGCTAGTTCTCTTTCATTTCGCAGTTTTGAGTCAAATATGAACAAGGTGGAATGTTCTGAAGGTCTTTCGGACGAGAAACTCCGAGAAGTTTATAGGGAAATTTTACTGTCTAAATCAAAAAAGGATTCCGATTTGGTGGTATTACAAGACCCCACGCAGATGGAACAAATTTTGGACTTCCTCATAGCTAACAAGGAAGTGATAGCTCTTAACAATGATAGAGTGGAAGTTTGTCCTTTAAGTGAGTTTAAACTGGAGCTCACACCTGATGCGCCGAAGTACATATATACGGCAAATTATAATATGCCTCATCGTTATCAGCAAGATATTGATAGCTGGATAGATGACTGCTTGTTGAAGGGATATATAGAAACTTCCGACTCTCCTCATAATTCTCCTCTTCTTATAATACCGAAAAAGGACAATCCTCGTCCGAGAGTGGTATTAGATTATAGAAAATTAAATAAATATGTGGTACTGGTGCAATTTCCTGTGCCCCACATAGAGTCTACTTTGTCCAAGTTGGGTAATTCTTCAATGTTCTCATCTTTGGATCTTATTACGGGGTACTACGGGGTGGGAGTGGCTCCTGAAAGCCGCCCGTATTTAGCTTTCTTGTCTCAACGAGGTCATTTTCAACCGGTTCGTTTACCAATGGGGGTACGAACCGCCGCAAATATTTTCTGCTGTGTCATGGAGCTGGCATTGTCTCATCTCCTGGGAATCCATGCATTGGTATATCTTGATGATATAATCGTATTTTCTTCAGATATTAAGTCACATTATGACAGTTTATGGTTAGTTTTTCAAGCGTTAAAAAGGGCTAAATTAAAAGTGAAACTTGAGAAGGCCAACTTTTTCAAAAGGTCACTCGTTTATCTGGGATTTCAAATAAGTTCTAATGGGTTGTCTGCAGATCCTACTAAACTTAATGCTTTAAAATCTTTTTCCGTGCCGACCGACGTCACGTCCGCACGTTCTTTTATTGGTTTCGTATCTTTTTACCGTTCCATGGTGCCCGATTTTAGTGCTTTAGCACAGCCAATAACGTCTTTGTTCCGTAAGAACGTACCGTTCTCTTGGGGACAAGAACAACAACGAGCGTTTGAAACGCTGAAACAAAATTTAATAATTGATCCGATATTAAAGTTTCCGGATTTTACGAAAGATTTTATTCTTTCCACAGACGCTAGTAGCATAGGGTTAGGAGCAGTATTGGCTCAAAAAGATAACAATGGGAATGTTCGTCCAATTTCTTTCGCTTCTCGCACTCTGAGCAAGTCAGAAAAGAATTACAGTACAATCGATCTCGAAGCCCTTGCCATAACTTGGGCATTGACGAGATTTAGGAACACTATATTTGTTTATAAGATCAGAATTTATACTGATCATCAGCCTTTGGTATCTATTTTTAAGAACAAGGATCTGTCCCACAAGTTGGCTCGTTGGGCACTTAAGGTTAATTCTTTTGACCCAGAAATATTGTACATAGAAGGGAAAAAGAATATTTGCCCAGATTACTTGTCGAGACATCCGCCTGGTTCTGTTCCAGTTTCTTGTATTTCACGTGTTGAAGTTTTATTTCCAAATAATCAATTATATAACCTGACTTCCGATGTTATAAAGGCAGAACAAGAGAAGTGTCCCAGGTTAATTCCTATATTAAATTTTGTTAAAGAGAATGGTGGTGTTCATAGTTTTCCACATGCGTATATAAAAGGAATATTATATTACGTAACTAATGAACAGCAGTATCTCATCGAGATACCGGATTCATTAATATATACTGTCCTAAATATCAGCCATTGCAGCTTGGGAGCTGGCCACATGAGCCATATACGAACTGAGAAGAAAATTAAGGAAAGATATATATTTCCAGATATGACTAAAAGAGTTTATCAGTTCTTTAAAGATTGTTCTTCTTGTCTGAAGGTGAAGGGGAATATCCCACACAGGGCCCCTATCTTCAAATATCCACTTGCATATGCACCGTTCAGTCGCGTTCATACCGACATTATCGGCCCGTTGCCTACTTGTAAAGTTTCTGGTGCGAAATATATTTTGTTGTTCAAGGATTCGTTGACTAGATATGTAGAAATTTGTGCTATACCTTCTAGGAGTGGCGTACACATCGCCAACGCGTTATTACATCGCGTTATAGTGAGACATAGTTGCCCAAATATTTTAGTCTGATTGGGGTGGAGAGTATATATCTGATTTCTTTAAGCGACTTTGCAAGTTGTGGAAAATCCGCAAAGTAGAAATCAGCGTTAGAAGTCCAATAGCAAATTCGTTATGTGAAAGAACCAATCTCCAGATAGAAAATTACCTTAGACATTACATTAATGAGAA
This sequence comes from Trachelipus rathkii, assembly GCA_015478945.1. Classification (NCBI taxonomy): domain Eukaryota; kingdom Metazoa; phylum Arthropoda; class Malacostraca; order Isopoda; family Trachelipodidae; genus Trachelipus; species Trachelipus rathkii. The sequence goes on along the minus strand of JABUQX010026789.1, from coordinate 15,785 downwards.
GGGGGATGATTGGTCAACTTACTTACCATTTGTTCAATTATGCTTGAATAGTACTTTCAACGAGACGATCGGAGAGAGTGCACACTACATACTTCATGGGTACAACAAGCGTTTGCCTTACAATTTAGATAATTACGTATCTCCTTTTATGAATCTGGAAGAAGATTTCCTTCCTACACACGATCAACTAATAGATTTAACGGTAAGAACTAATTTGATAAGGGAAATAGCTAAAGAGAATTTGGAGTTGGAAACTCAGAAGTTTGTGTCTAGGCAACACGGAAAAGCTTTAGAAAGGGAAATCAAGGTTGGCAGTCGTGTATATATTTTGGCTGTAAAACCACCTAAAATACCTTTTAAACTTTTTAAGCGTTGGCAGGGTCCTTACAGGGTTGTGGGGGTCCTAGGTAGAAATCGTTTTATTCTTCAATGTCTGGCTACTGGAAGAGAGATTGCTGTCCACAGCGACAATTTTAAGGTTGTTGCTGAACCTGTTATGACGGAACCTACGTCTAAAAAGTTAAGTAAATCTTCTAGTAATAGTAATTGTAAGCAAGTATGTTTCAATTTTCAAAACGAAAATACGAAAGATTCATCAACAGAGGAAGTTGATGAAGAAAATTTTGGTTTTCCACATAAATTTGCAAGAAATTTTATGAACAATCAACCTTCGGTTGACAAATCAAAGTACTCTCAGTCTTCATTTAAAGATCCTGTAAAAGTACAGAATAGTCCAGTTCTTATTCCTAATCAGAATGTTTCTGAAAATGTTAATGATCCTAATTTTGATTCTGAAGATTCTTTTCAGTCTTCTTTTTCTGGTTTCGGTGATAGAAATGATAGTGCTAATCAACGTAGTTTTGAGCGTTCTAGGTCAGAGTCTGATCTTTCTGACGCAAGTTATGTGCCCTATCAAAGGTTCAAGGGACCTTGCGAAGGAAGTCCCAGAAATCTACGTTCTAGTAAGAGGTTCCAACCCTCTCACAGTACTCCTATGCATGATCACCTAGAACATAATTCTTCCATTAATAATGAAGCTTCTTTTTCCTAATTCTGTTTCGCTAGGTTACTATGGGTATTTACAGATTGCATTTTCTTTTGAGTTGATGTTCTGACGAATATCTTAGTAATGTGATTTGAAGTATTTAATTATTATTTATTTATTTAGTTAGTTATCATTTTTTTTTGCACTTAATGTCGAAGTAATTAAATGCCCAAGAATTCTGTACAGCGGTTATGGAAGAGAAGTCCTTTATTCAATGTTTGATAAGAGAAGTGTTTCTTTTATATAATGTTTATATGATGTAAATAATGTATAATAATTTTTCAATAGTCTTTGAAATCTTTTGTTTTTAAATAATACATGTAATTATTCATTACTTTAGGAAGAAAATTTATTGTATAAATTTTCTTATTCGGGGGGGGAGGGAACTATTCTTTAACGTAGACATTTTGAGTATGGTCAAGAAATATATTAAAAACAAAAGAGAAGAACATTTACACTTAAATTCTAAATAGGAACAAATGTTCTTAAGAGTAATTATAAAGTTCCGAAATTCAAATGTGAGAAACTATGCAGCGTGTTGAGGGACAAACGAGAGTGGAGCTTGAACATTTGAGTGAGTAGGCCGTGCCTAAATACTGTGTTATTAATATTTTAAAAAAAAGTGAGAGTTTATGTTACCAAACGTTGAAATAACTTTGTGATTTTCTTTATAAAGTAACAGTGCATGTAATAAATATATTTTCTAAAGAATATTGTGAAGAATATTCAGTTCTACGATAAATCTGTTTTTCCTATACAAGGCAAGATTTTGTCACAAAGCTCCGCAAGCCATTTTGTTGATATTTCACAGTGTAGATATTTTCGCTTAAGACAGTACTTTATGATTCTCCGTTCCACAGAAGAATAGTGGGATATTATTTATACTATGTTGCTGATCTAAATATTGGATTTATATTATATCTTTGTTGGATTGTTCGCAAGAGAACAAATTATTACATATTGTCAGGTAACATTTACTATTTAAGAAAAATTACTCTCACAAAGAACTAATTATATTATATAATATATTTATATGATTTTGAAAGCTCTGACTCACTCGCTCCATTTATTTATTTATGATCTGAATTTCAATGTATATTACATGTGAATATTTAAGCTTAAGAATTTAAGAAGAAGAAGATTTTATTTATGAATAGAATGTAACATATTTTCTTATGTATATTACAAAGATTATTTTTTTAAGAAAGAAAACTATTTTTATGAAATTTGCTGACCAGTAAAGTCTACGATATATATTTTTAGAATAAGATATGAATAAGATATATATATATATATATATATATATATATATATATATATATATATATTATATAATATATATATATATATATTATATATATATATATATATATATATATAAATATATATATATGATATATATATAAGGATTATATTTGATAAAGGATGTTTCTAATACAAAGAATATTTATTTAATTTTAACTGTAGCTATAGAAGATTTAAAAATTCATGAACTGGTTGTTTACTTCCAAGTAGCAATTTCTTTCTCTTCTCATTATCCTTGAGGACCTTATGTTCTCACTAAGAATCTGAAAAATAAAAGAAAAGACCAATTTATATGCTGTAATCTTTTAAGGCGAAATTCGACGCCCATCCTTAAGGCTATTACACGGTATCAAGAATCAAGGTAAAGCCCCTTTTAGAAGAAGTCTCAAGCTTACTAATTACAGGGGAAAGAAATGTCGACACGTGACCTAGGACTCCGGACAGAATAATTGGTCTGTAAATGGCGAACGCGTGTCTTAGGCCTCCAATAATTGGTGTATTTTTCTATTAAATTCAAAACATAAGAGCAGGACCAATATATATATAATATATATATAATATATATATATATATATATATAATATAAATATAATATTCATATTAATATATATTATAAAATCTAGATATATATATATATATAATATATATATATATATATATATCCTGAAAAAAAGTGATAACAGAGAATAGAGAAAGACACTCACCTACTTTTGGTAGAATCCCAGAGACTGAATTCCAAGGGATAGCCAACGAAACAAACGATACTTCTTTGATGAACAAATACAAATAAACGGAACTTGTTTGTATTAGTTACTAATATGTAACTATGTTTTTGTGAATTAATAAGCTTAATCATTTATTTAATTTTACTATAGTATTTGTACATAAAGCCCAGTTCCCAGAAATTTCTGAGGGGCGGGCTTTCTTACTTTTTGTTAATCCTTTTCAATGGTTTTAACTCTTAGAACCATCAATGAACATCTAATCCATCGACTAACCCTTGAAAAATTACTTAATTACTTTAACGATAACCCTGCATGTGCCATTTCCTAAACCAATTATTTACAACCGCTGATTCATAATACTTTAGCACTTATACTTTCATATAGAATCAGTGCTTAATCCACTGCAATAAAAGAAGATAAATAGAAAAGTATCACATAATTGACTTAAGCCTTTACACAATTCCAATAAATTAATAAAAACACAACACAAAAGACACTTGAAAAAAAAAAAGGCAATATTCTCTCTTTTCCCAACTTCCAATAAATCCTCAGACAAACATCAAACTGCAATACCTCTCCATCTCCGTCATTCCCCAAAACTAAAGAAAAGAAACAAGAAAACCGACACCATATTATATATATTGATTATATTATAATATATATAATATTAATATATATATATATATTATAGTATATATACCCAATAGTAAATATTGATGTATACTGTACTGACTATACGTATCACCTTACCTTATACACATACATCAATCACCTAGTTCTATATATTATATAAAGGTTATGTATGATAGTATATATTGAATTATTATAAATATACGGTCGTATAGAATATAACTTATAGTACTATAGATTAGTAACTTAGTATACATATATACTAGTCATTATATATATATTACTTACTATATATATAATAGTAGTAATAACTATAATATAATATCTAGTATATATACTATATTATATATTATATATATATAATAATATATATAATTTGTAAGAGAAAAACATGTTAACATTGATGGTAGATGAGTATACTTTTTTGCTCAACAATATATATATATATTATATATATATATATATATAAAATTATATTACTATTATATATTGATATATATATATATATATTATATACTATATTCATATAATATATATATATTTTTATTTATTTATCTACCAATGCCATATATATATATATATATATACTATATATATAAGTATTCTATATTAGTATATATAGAATTATCACTACCTTGATCAATATAGCCTCTAATCCCAATTATCTATCTCTACTATAAATATATAATATAGATAGCTATATATATATATATATTATATAATAGTGTACTATGTATAGTATATATATATTATATTATACTATATTATTATATAAACTATATATATATATATTATATATAATACTATATACCTATATAAATAGATATAATAATATATACGTATACGTATAGTAATAGTATTAATACTTATATATATATAGATACTATACTATATATATATATCATATTATATATTATATAATAGATATATTATATATATATATTATAACTATATATATATATAGCATTATTATACTATATATAATATTTGATTATATTAATTCTATTCTTTGCACATTTAAAGATTTTGCCATTATTATATGAGTTTTATATTTTGGACTATTGTTCTACCTCCTGACTTTCATGAATATAAAAGCCTTTCACTGAATTCAGAAAGAACTTCTTCGCAAAAGTCTATCTAAAAATCTTTTGAAAGTTTTCTTTGTGAGGGATAAGGTGTTCACTTTTCCCCGGAACAGAAAGATGAAGCTATAACAACCTTTGATAAAAAAGCACTTGCATGTTCTTGAGTTAAACCTGGAGCTCAAGGGATAAAACACTTTTGCTTCTCATGGTCTGCAGCAAAACGTGCTGAAGTTTTGTAAGAGTTGAACTATAGAGAAAACAAAAGTCTCTCCCCTTTGGTGTTCCAACGGTGTGGTGGGATGGCAAAGATCATGTTAGTGACTGTTACTTCTGCATGACGAATTTAGCAGTTATGACATATTTATGAATAAGTTTTCTTTTATTTTATTTAAAATGTAATATATACATTTGGTAGTAGAAATTGCATGTATGTTTGCTTTGTTTGCTTTTAGAAATAAATCAAAAGAACAAGCAACACATGAAATATCCTAAAAGATTTCATCTGCCATAAACCGGTACCTCATGGTCCAGGATTCCAATTCCCAATCATCCAGAACGAAACTTTTCTTGACGCAAGGACTCCGAGGACGAAATTTACATGATGTCTGCAACATCATGTCGGATGATGATGCCTTGATGTGTCCCCTATGTAGAAGCCACTTCTGCAGATTGAATCAACCCTAAGCCTTTAAGGCCAATTCAGAACTTTGACAATTTGACTAGGGATTTGGGATTATGAAAAGGATCTGCTCAATTGCTTGGGTCACGGCTTCGCAAACACAATTTGTTAAGTTCAGCAACAACATTTTATTGGTACTGCCATCGTGACCAATCCAAATCTCTTATTTACTGCAATGATGTGAAAGGTCTCATTAGCGAAATTCAGGTTGTGGATATGTTCCTGAGAATGGTTACTCGTTACATAGGACAGTTCCACCACAAGCTTTTTAAAAAGCCAGTAACTTGGGCTTAACAATGGTAACAAATAAACAATGTACACAATAGATGGGACATCTCTGTTCCTGTTGCTTTTCAAGTATGGTACCTGAAACCATACGTAACAACCTGAAGCGATACGAATCAGGATTTTAATATTGAACACCTACACAATTGGAAGATATGGGGCAAGACATTTGAAGGGAAGAAATACCATCATCTCTTGACTATTTGCAGAATAAATAATTCTTCGGCGATCAAGTCGTCTATCCTTTTGGATGAATGAAGAGGGTCTTTTCACTGCATTCAAATAACAACAGTAAAGTTAATTTACTCCATGGATTTCTTCCATAGGAATATCTATTTTGCTGAGGTCAACGAAGCGGTTCACAAATAATACATGTTTACTTGTTGCTGTCTTTGGGGACAGTCGAGCAAGTAAGGAACACAATCACACGACGCCAATGGCCGATTATAGAAATTGAACTTTGAACCAGATTCTATCTTGGCGTGTTCTGTTCTTACCCCTAATCGAAAACCTAAAAGTGTCTTACTTCCAGTCCTACATTACCTATATAAAGCTATTGGTGATATATGAATAATTTCTGTTCTAGAGCACTTAAACTACCATGGAAAATATGCATTTCCAAAAAGAAACGTCGAGATGGGTTACATTTCAATGCAGGTGTCTTCCGTTGTTTCCTGCAAATTCAGAAATTTTTGCAGAAGACATTTATCGCCTCATGAGTTGTGCATTGCAACTCCGTAATCTCAAACTTAGTCCTCTTTCAGATCTGTTGTGACAAATTTTCTGGGACAATCGCCCTCGAAGTCGAATTATGAACATCGTTAGACGAACTGCTGGCAAACTTCTCAAGCATTAGGCGCAAAACATGTCAATTAAAGATGCATTTTCTTAAGTTGCCCATTTAGACACTTGTTCCAGACAACGCGGGGTTTACAGTGAGGAATCAAAATAGGTGAGCTGATGATCCATCAGGAATAAAAAGTGATGGAGGAGTGGACTATAAGGGCGCTGGGATGTGAATGCTAGCAGGACTTGCTTGTTGGGCTTAAACAACGAGATGTATGCCGATGATCATCTTCCCTGACTTTAGACTAACCATAAAAAGATCACACGGGTATAAAGCACAACTATGCACTAAGTCGTCGCTCAACTAAGTAAACCTAATGTTGCTTGTAGTAAATGTCAAATATCATGTTTTTCTGATTTAGATAAATTTGGATGTAGAGTTTTTTTTATTGTTGCACCGCACTGATTTTCTGGTCAATGAGGCTATGCTATTATATTAGTACTATAAATATATAGTATATATATATATAGGTTATATATTACTATTATTTATATATACTATTAGTAAAGTGTGATCGTAATCTGGTAACTAGACAGGAAATTCAAATAGCGATATAATCAATATATGAATATATTATATCACTATATTTTGATATAATAATATTATATATAGTAATATATATAATATATATAATCATATAAAATATAATATATATATAGTATATATTATATATTACTAATAATCAACCTGTTATTAATAGTTATTAATATATATATATCCAGCATATTATAACTGTAGATAAGTAGTAATATTATTATATCTGATATATATAATATATATACTATCTTACGATATTATAGCTTATTATATATATAATAGATATATATATTAGCAAACAACTACGCACTACTTGTAAACAACGCACGTTGAAATTATATCAATTTTATCTAAAAAACATGTAAATATTACTTTATGACATCAATAAACTATATGGCATGATGGTTTTTATTTTAACCATTTTGTTCATTTGTGGGGGTTTGAGGGCTTATTTATAAGAATTTATTAATAAGAAAATACGCGGTTGTATCTATGAGGCTAATGATTGGATCTGATTCTCACAATCTTTGGGTCGTTCAAATAAAAAGTAGTCACCGCAGAAAACAAAACGGTAGAATCTATTGGATAAAATGACTTTACAATTGTTCGGAATTCAGACGTGTTTGAGTTCGCTCTTAAAACACGACTACGCTAACAGAAACCGCAAACTCGGCTAAAAAAAAGTTTTCAAACGCCGGCCGATTAGTCCTACCACATAGGTACTTTAAAATTAATCCTGAGTACAAATTCTCCTAAACTTTAGAGCTGCCAATTTCTTCTAATCCAAAGAAAAACAACCAAAAAGAAGAAGAAAGAAGAAAAATAATACTACAATGATATCGTCCAAATCAGAACACTCAAACAACAACTCATCTGTCTTCAAACCTGTGCCTATAAAGCCTCCTGAGCGATACAGTATCTTCTTTTCTCATTCCTCCAACTTAATTCTTGGATCAGTGGTCTGATACTGCATTTTGAATTCCATTACCAACCTTTAGGCTCCTCTCGAATTCTGAATAATTGCAGTCACCTCTTCTCATGCTTTCGTTTACAAAGTCTAAATTTACAATGCAAAAAAAAAAAAAAAAACAGCTGATAACCTTCAATTTCTCAGTCCCCGCTGGGTCTTATCACGTTCATCTGCGTGTTGTTCCAAAATAGTACCTCCAGAGTGGTGATTGAATGCCCATGCAGGTGGGCTGGGAACAATTAAATCCTCCCTTATACCAAACCAAATGAATCTTCAACAATTCTTTTCCAGGATATTTATTCAGGTTTGTCTCAGTCAAGTTCCGAGTCTCCTCACAATTGAAGAAGCTCATTAGGGATATATGGATCAAAGATATTGCATGTATGTGACGTTAATCTTTCACCAATGTCCAACAGTTCCTATGATGCCCTGTCAAGTGACATCTTATACCAACTTGGTGTCATATCTCTAATATTTTTATATAACAATTGTATTTTCTTGCATTCATAGTTTGTATATTTGCTTATATCCTAACGGACATACTCAAATATGTTAAGGTATTTGAATGTGCCTTCATTGTATAAATATTGTTAACTTGTATTATTGTAGCAATTTTATATCTTGTAAGCTGCTTGACATCACATATCTATACTTGTACCAGTATGCTTATGTCTTTGGACATAAACCAGATATGCTTGCATGTCGAATGTACTTTTCACTGTAATTTATATTATTTCTTTATTATATTTTTTCATTGAAATGTTTGTATGTTTGTGCCACATTTCTCGAAGGCGCCTACAAATAATGCCAGTACCATCTGTATTGAATTGATTAGGCTTTTATATCTTATATTATAAACTATTTAATATACATACTTTACACTCTGTGTTAGAATTCAAAGATCTTTTTTGTGCTAAGCTTAATTATAACATTTCAAGAAATTTGAAATGTTTAAGTATTTGTTTGTAGTTCTAAAATCTTTAATTAATTAATATTGCCATTACATGCAAGTCGATGAAGTATTGTATATAAAGCCTGATCTTGCTGATTAAGCAGTCAGAAAAATTAATCAGAAGAAATCAGGAAGGCTCACGTAAAAAGATACTTCTTTCCTGAACTTCCCTCCCTCACAGACGGGTCAAATTACAAGAAAATGAGCTGTTCAGCAAGGTGAGTCAAATTCAGGATAGGCTCTGTGACTTCAGATCTTGATATCTAGTATTTTAAAAGAAGAATGCTGGAAGGGGAGTCAAAAAGGGAAAGCTTTGTGACACACATTGAACTTATAAAAGAAAAGAGCTATCTCAACGGTTGGGGAATCTTTTGTTACCTTTATGTTGAATAAACCCTCAGAAGAAATCTGGATTTGAAGGAAGAAAAAGAAATTGCTGAGCTTTCAAATTATCAACTTTGAAGGTCTAAGAGCCATTATAAGAATTTTTAATTAATATTTTTTTTTTTTAGTTTTAATTATGAAATCTCTATAATTAAGAATAGATAATTAAATAATAAATTTATTATATTTTGTAAATTATTATTATGTGTAGTAACAAAAATTTGAGATGATATTTTAATGATGAAAAGCTTATTATTATATAAAAGATAAGAAGCACTTCTGTTTATTATATTGTTATGATTATTATGTGTTGCCAGGAGAGGTCAGAACGATGAAGGTAGAAGTAGTGAGACTAGATAGGCAGAGGAACCATACGTGCTCTCAAATCGGTCAAGAATCGGCTTTTTTTTTTTTTTAATTGAAAATCGAAAATTTTAAAAGTGATACATCTAGATTTTATCAGTTTTTTCACATTTAGATTGCCTTATGTTGTTAGAATAATGAAATTAATAAGCAAGTTATAAAGATTGAAATTTTCAGAATTCGTTGAAGAAAATCCATTTCCAAGAGAAATTGAATTCGGAAAAAAACGCGTCAGTGGCGTAGGGAAAAGCCGGGTCATTACAATATTTATTGGAAAATGACGCTTGTCCAACTAATTATAATTATAATTTTAAATGTAAATAGAGTTAATAATGTTAGTAGAAAATTGGATAGGATATTAAATGAAAATAAATAGTAATTTATTAACATTTTGTAAACGTTGATATCCTACAAAATTTTTTAATTATATATTCACCTTATGCTAATAACTTAAAAAAAAGAATTAGTGACAATTAATTTTAAAATTTCTAAGAATAAATTTCAACATTTTAACAAAATAAGACTCCTATATTACGAGTTAGGCCTCATGGACCGCACATCTTCCACCTTGAACTTATTGGACACAAAAAAATTTTCATCCCAATACTTATTTAATTTAAATAGTTGAAACTAATTCGAATTTTTTAATAATCTTAAAATAATAAGTAATAATAATTTTGCACTTTTTAATACAATAGGCACTTTTTTTTTTTATGAATATGTAACGTACATTTCATGTGAACTTTTTTTTTATCCTTGCACTAGATAGAAGAAAGATATGTTAGAAAATTAAACAAAGTCTGTATAGCCTTTCTACCATACATAAGAATCGTGGGCAAGTGAAATGAAGCTAAAAAAAATGAATTGAAATTGGTGTTTCAAGTTTTATACTGATGGCTTTATATACGCTCGCTGAACCAATCCCGATTTTCCCACTTGAAATGAAAAAACTTAATACTTTTAAAAAAAGTCTTAATATTTATAAATTTTTTACATGGAAAATGTTTAAAAATAGGACTTCTCAATATCGCACCTCTAAGTCAAAAATCTTGTGATAGCTTTACTTCTACTGAGATTCGAAGCCAGTGGTCTTAGCAATTTTTCTGCAATTTAAAAAAAAAAGTTTTTTCTCCAACTTTGGGAAATTATTTTTGACTAGTTAGGTGTAGTTATAGCTTAAATTTTTATACTATGGTTTAAAATATTTCATTGCTACTATTACATAACCTTGTCGAATTTGAAAAATATATATAACTTACAACCTCACAACCAATATTACATCAGGTACAGGGTTTTCCCATCTCCGTGAGCTGATTTTCCCCCATTTACGGTATATATATGGGGAGAGTAATTAATGGTTCAATGAATAAGAATCACAGCTTTACTTACTGCCCAGCGCAAGAATGAGAAAAAAAGAAAAGGGAAAGATCAACTGTATATCGTTCAGTGCGAAAGTAAGTACCTGTAGATAATTATGACCCCTCTTGCAAAATATGGAGAGGACTGTCTTTTCGTCCCGGATTAGACTAAGAATCTTGTCTAACAGCTGGGTCCATTTGGAGGGACCTTGGGTGTGATGCTCTTTATTGATGGAATGTGATTTCAAGGATGTTTAGAATTGGTAATTTAGGACAAAGGAGAAGAAAAGAATAGTAAAATAAATAGGTTTATTTACGGATAGAGAATAATAGGACTATTTTACTTTCTATACTATACTCTATACTCTAATTTCTATATCTACAGATTGGGAAGTACCGGAAAACTTTCGGTATTTTGTCATGAGATTTTATGCAAAAATCTCAAAGCTTTAGAGTGTTAAAGGGAGATGGTTATCACAAATGGCTAAGCACTCTGATAGAATTTAAAGGCACATTTTTAAGATCCAAATATCAAAACCCTAAAAATATAACAGAAATTAGGATTCTAAATGGGAATGATTACTGTATTAACTTTATGTTTACTAAATTAAATTATCATTCTTTCAGGGATTTACACTCTTATAATTTGTCTTACCCTAGAATACTGAAGTAGATGAGGACTATGTGTCATAAAAAGAATACTGAAAACATCATAATTCAGGGTAAGTTAACTTTGTCTTTAGTATGTGAAAAATATATATCTTAAATATATTCCAAATAACTTAACTTAAATTATAAAAAGTAATTTACTGACCTGCAAGGAGGCTAATCCCGATTTACAGGTAATATTTGAGAGTTATAGATATACTCAATATAAAGAGTTAATTACTCATGAAAATCATTCAAAAACTAAATATATGATCATACAATTTTAATACTTTTAATTAAACTAGAAAAAAGAAGAAAAGCTGTTTTAGATCATTCATAACCAGCACAAAAGTGGCACATCAAGTATATTATAATAAATATCATAAAAACAGAATTCACCCAAAGTAATCTTTATTTATTTTATTTATTGTAAATAAAGACTTTTTCAATGAAAACTTTTTGGGTAAATTAACATTTTCCTTAAATTTAAACCAGTGTCTACAATCACCACAATATTCTCCCCCACTAAGCCTAAACCCCCACCTTTATTTTCGACGTCAATCGAATATGGCGGAGTCTAAACCCAGTGTTTCGAGGCAGATATAGGGAAATACTGGAAAAATAATAATTAATAGTAACTAACATAAAACCTAAACCAAATAGTAGAAATACGATACAACACAAATACAATAATACAACAATTTCCCGTTTTAGTTTTGAAACTTAGGGATGGGTGGCAAAGAAGATATATTGGTAAAGGCATTTATTTCCTCTCTAAGGATTTTTTCCATTTGTTTGTGCAATACTTTTTGTTGTTCCCCATTAAAGTCATTCCATTTAACAGCCCCCAAAGCATCGTAAACAAGTCCTTACGTTACTCAGCGTGTCAGAGTCAATAATAGATTCAGCATAGGAGCTTGGAGGAAAAGAAGGATTAGGAGAGGGTACATATGGAGGAACTGTAAGACTTTTAGTAGGAGGAAGTGCATAAGCATAATTGGTATTCAAAGGATTGTTATGAGATTGAGAATTTGAGTATGATTGAGATCCTGAATAAGATGGAAAATTTGTGTAGGATTGAGATCCTGAATAAGATGGAAAATTTGCATAGGATTGGTAAGAACCAGAGGGTTGAGCATTCTGGTTCACAGAATAATTACAAGTAGGATAATTATAAGCTAAATTGGGTGTACCTGGTACAGACGAAGCATTTTGTATCTGTCCAGTGTTTGGCAATTCATAGTGGTAGTCAGTCTGACCATAATAACTAGGGTCTAATGAAGAAGATTGAGGCAAACAATAATTATTGGGGTTGGAATATGATGTGGATGGTTGTAAATACTCTTGCACTATTACATCCGTGGTTTAAGTCTGGGGTGGCAATAGCAACAGTGGTTGAGATTTCCTTTCATTGGTTGTCCTGGGAGGAATTTGACGTCTGGAGTAGGGAGTTTTTCTGACAGGAATTACCCGTTTGATACCAAAAGTGGTGTGGTACTTGTCCATCAAGGTCATAAGGAACTGTCTATTTGGATGCAAGCCATCATAAATCAACGGTGAGTTCATTACTAATGTTTCTTTCCCATAATATTTACTATGAGGAGTAGATTTCTTTTCATTAGCACTCTTTATCGTGATGCCGTGATAAAAATCTAAGATGGCATTTCCACTGAGCAATTTCTTATTGGTCCAGTTATATATAGGACTCTTCAACTTTTCAAATTTGTCATACATAGTGATGGAGTGGTCTCTCATTTTTTCAGGCGAGATGGTCGGGTCCCCCTTACAGTATTCTTTATAGCTTACACCCCAATCTCTAGAAATACGCCTCACATTAAAGGTGTAAAGGTCCTGTAGCATAGGTATTAGCAAATATATTGCAACATTTGGATTTACTTGTTCAGCCGATTGGGTGATTTTTTCCATGATTTCTACAATGGACTTTAATTCTAAACCACCTCCTTGCACAGGCTCAAGGATGTGAGTATTTACTTGATCATGGTTGGTAATATTTCTTTTTTCCCAACCCATAGTAGTAAGGGACCATATAATTATGATAACTGTTTCTTTAGTCATTGCGTCCTCAATTCTTTTTTGACAGGCGGAAATATGACGCCCTGCACAAAAATCTACTTTAACATCTACATTATACTTTTTTTAAAAAAAAAAACTTTCTCATTCCTAGAGACTACTACTTCAGAAGATCCGACTAATAGTACAGTAGACATTTTTAGATTTTTAGAGAAATCAGAGGAGGAACAGGATAGGAGAAAAATGTATACAGAAGGAATAAGCGAGTATTTCCTCTGCAAACACTATCTAATTCAGTATACAAATTTTTTTTTGCTATTTTCGCACTCCAATCTTGAGTAAACGTTAAATTCATCAAAACTACAACAAACTCAGATGAAATTGTGGAATATAATTGAAATATTCCCATTACAAGTATTTTAGACATTTCTAATTCATAGACCTTCACTATTGTTACACAATTATATACTGTACTCAGGAAAGATAATTATTATATAATTATTATATTACATAGGGTAATTATCTCATAAAACCATTATTATGATAAGAAATATAATATTCCTATGAGTCTTATTAAACCTACAGACTGATGACAAACCCACTGCAGTGTGACTGTTTCAGCACAATATGTATTAAAATTACAGTCAACTAAAATGGCGGAGGTAACTAGATAAGATGGTAATATATAATTTTCTCTGTTATTTCTACATTATAAATTAATTAATGAATTCTTTTAACTTCTATGAACTACTATTTTAGAATATTTTTCTGTTAAGGTACTTAAGATCCTTCCCTTTAACCACTAATAATTATAATTAGACATTTTTAAATAGGAAAGGACAGGTAATGTATAGTATGAATAAGCGAATTGTTCTTCCGCTGAAACTCAAAAACAATAGGATTAGAATTTTTCTTATTGTGATTTCCATCAGCACAATTTATTGTAATATTTGGTGCTAATTTGATCAAAATTACAATAAACTGTCTAATGAAAATATATTAGGAATATTAAAATATCCCATTTACCAAAAAAAAATTTATGTCTATAAATATATATATATATATATATCTAGATATACATATATATACCGTATAGTTTTAGTCTGTGGAGCATTTATAAGCTAGCCGTCAGGGATACTCAAAAAGGAGTCAAACCTGTTTCTTTTTTTAGGTATACTTTAAATATAACCTTTTTGAAACAAAGATTACAAAGAGTAAGAGAATAGTTTCTTTATGCTATATAAATAGTCTGAGATCTTTCTTTACGTTAAATGACAGTAAGAGGTTCAGTAGGAGAAGAAATTGGAAAAAGAAATGGGAATGACAGAATAGGACAGAATTCGAAGAATTATATTAAATTAAAATTCTGAAGAATTTAGATCATTTAGATTTCCCCTCCCATTTTTATTCCCACAACAATTTTTTTTTTTATTTATATATGTTTCCCTTGTATGTGTTGGAGACGAGCTTAGTACACTCTTAAAATATTATTTTCAATTTTAACTTTGCAAAAAGTTAATAACATAGAATTTAATTTAGAATTTAATTTTAATTTAATTTAGGGTATAAATTAGAATTTTGCTATATTACCCGACTACTTGTCAGATATACCAACAAAGGATTTCATAAGAAAATTATAATGGATTATTTTTTTTAATATTCTAAAGCAGCGTTTCTCAACCTTTTAAGCCTCGCGAACCCCCAAAAGCCAAAACACATAAAGTTAATAACCTCGTGGCCCCATAATTACCATATATATTATATATTATATATATATAATAATATATAATATATATATATATAATATATAATATATATATATAATATTATATAGTATATATATATATATATATATATATATATATTACTATATATAATTATATATATATATATATATATATATATATATTTATAATATATAGTATTTATATATATAATTAC
>JABUQX010026788.1:7500-24558 GCA_015478945.1 Trachelipus rathkii | reverse complement strand
TATAAAAAAAAAGAGTAAAAAAAAAAAAAAAAAAAAAAAAAAGAAAAATAGAGTACAAAAAATGAAAAAAAAGAAGGCAAAAAGAGAAGGAGTAAAAAAAGAGTAAAAAAGAAAAGTAAAAAAAAAAGTAGTAATGAAGAAAAAGAGATTTAAAAAAGTAAAACCAAGAGGAGAAAAAGAGTTTAAAAAGACAAAAAGAGTTAAAAAAAAGAGTAAAAAAGAGTAAAAAAAGAGTTAAAAAAAAAAAAAAAAAAAGAGTAAAAAAAAAAAGAGAAAAGAAGTAAAACAGAATCCAAAATAATAAGGAGCTAAAATGAATAGGAAAAAAAATGAGTAAAAAAAGAGTAAAAAAAAAAGTTAAAAGAAAAAGGAGTTAAAATAGAGTAAAAAAAAAAGAGAAAAAAAGAGTAAAAAAGTAAAAAAAAAGAGTAAAAAATAAAAAAGAAA
Organism: Trachelipus rathkii; assembly: GCA_015478945.1. NCBI lineage: Eukaryota > Metazoa > Arthropoda > Malacostraca > Isopoda > Trachelipodidae > Trachelipus > Trachelipus rathkii. Next base: position 24,111 of record JABUQX010026788.1, on the reverse strand, counting down.
AGAAGCTAAAAAAAAGAGCTAAAAAAGAGCTAAAAAAAAGCCAAAAGCAATAGACAAAAAAAAGTAAAAAAGAGTTAAAAAAAAGAGAGTAAAAAAAGAAGTAAAAAAAGAGTAAAAAGAGTAAGTTTTTAAACTCTTTTTACTCTTTTTTTACTCTTTTTTACTCTTTTTTTTACTCTTTTTATACTCTTTTTATACTCTTTTTTTTACTCTTTAAAAAGAGTAAAAAAAAGAGTAAAAAAAAGTTTACTCTTTTTTTACTCTTTTTTACTCTTTTTAAACTATTAGTGTAAAAAGGATGCTAAGACAACACTATTTAACTCTTTTTTACTCTTTTTACTCCTTTTACTCTTTTTTTACTCTTTTTTACTCTTTTTTACTCTTTTTTACTCTTTTTTACTCTTTTTTTACTCTTATTTTACTCTTATTTTTACTCTTATTTTACTCTTATTTACTCTTATTTTATCTTATTTTACTTTATTTTATTAACTCTTTTTTTACTCTTTTTTACTCTTTTTTTACTCCTCATTACCGTTATTTACGCTTATTTTACTTCTTACTCTTTTTACTCTTTTTTACTGTTTTTTTAATGATTTTGTTAATAAATACTTTGAACACGTAGTAAAAAAACTTTTTTTTTACTCGTTTATTAGAGTAATATTAAAGAGCTTAAATAAAGAGTAAAAAAAAGATTAAAAGAAGAGTAAAAAAAAAAGAGTAAAAAAGAGTAAAAAAAGAGTAAAAAAAAGTAAAAAGAGTAAAAAAATGAGTAAAAAAAGAGTAAAAAGATAAAAGAGTAAAAAAAAGAGTAAAAAAAGAGTAAAAAAGAGTAAAAAAAGAGTAAAAAAAGAGTAAAAAAAAAGTAAAAAAGAGTAAAAAGACTAAAAAAAGACTAAAAAAAGAAGTAAAAAAGGAAGTAAAAAAAGAGTAAAAAAAGAGTAATGATTCGAGAAGAAAAATTTTTATTCTAATACAGTAAAAAAAGTAAAAAAGGAGTAAAAAAAGAGTAAAAAAAGAGGTTAAAAAAAAAAAGACAGTAAAAAAAAGCATAAAAAAAGTAAAAAAAGAGTAAAAAAAAGAGTAAAAAAAGAGTAAAGAAAAGGGTAAAAAAAAAAGAGTTAAATATGATTGGACGAAAACTGAAACAAGAGTTTGAAAGAGTTTAAAAAAGCGTAAAAAAAGAGTAAAAAAAGAGGCGTTAAAAAAGAGTTAAAAAAGAGTAAAAAAAAGAGTAAAAAAGAGTAAAAAAAGAGAAAAAAAGAGAAAAAAGAGTAAAAAAAGAGTAAAAAGATGTAAAAAAGTTGTGTTTTTACTCTTTTTTTTACTCTTTTTCTTTCTCTCTTTTTTTACTCTTTTTTTACTCTTTTTTTACTCTAAAAAAGAGTAAAAAAAGTAAAAAAAATAAGTAAAAAAAGTGTAAAAAAAGTAGTAAAAAAGAGTAAAAAAAGAGTAAAAAAAGAGCTAAAAAAACTTTTTTTCTCCTTTTTACTCTTTTTTTACTCTTTTTTACTCTTTTTTTTACTCTTTTTTACTCCTTTTTTTACGCTAAAAAAAGAAGTAAAAAAAGAGTAAAAAAAGCAGTAAAAAAAAGAGTAAAAAAGAGTAAAAAAGAGTAAAAAAAAGAGTAAAAAAAGAAGTAAAAAAATTGAGTAAAAAAAGATGTGAAAAAAAGAGTAAAAAAAAGAGTAAAAAAAGAAGTAAAAAAGATGAAAAATAGAGTAAAAAAGATGAGTTAAAAAAGAGGTAAGAATGAATACATAGCAAAACAACTGATGATGGTCTGTACCTTAATGTACAGCTCCTACTCCCCCAGAAGTTAGTATAGAGAATTCAATGTAAAAACACTCATATGATAGGCGGCTGTATAAATTGTGCTCGGATTTGCGGAATCATTTGATGTTGAAGTTCAAAGAATTAAACAGAACCGAATCAGACTGTAAAACCACCTTTTAAGGTTAACGGAAAAAATAATAAACAAAACCATCATCAACAAACTCTATAAAAAAACAGGACAAGTACGATTAATAGTGCTCTGAAAGGCATTAAATTTTATTTTGAAGAGACTTCAAATGCAAAAGGACTGTTTGATAAAAGAGGAAAATGCCGTACGGGCATTATTAACACCCACATTAAATCTTAAAGCAACTCTAAAATCCCAGTTAAACTATACCAACAAAACAAAGAAAACTTTGCTCATGCTTCTCTACTAAGGATACCCTTTCAGTTAATCACCATGTCGTGTACCAATTCGCATGTCCCGAGTCTGACGTTACGTCGACGGTATATTTAGGTTTGCACGACTAATAAATTTAAGGATAGGGCATACCAGCACCGCTTTAACCTAGTAAATATACGAACATTTATCCACTGAACATAACAAAACAACTATTACGCTGATATCTCACAGTCATTCAAAATTTTGCCACTCCTCATGCGAAGCTCAAAAACTGAAAATAGCTGAGGCTTACTACATTAAACATTTTAAAACCAGACATTAACATTAAATTTTAAACGTATGTCACTTAAATTAAATATTAATATGAAAATGCAAAAATCTAAAAATCTAATTTTAATTTTAATTTTTTAAATCTTGTATTTTAATTCATTCAAAAATTTTTTTAGATTCGAAACTCTGAAAGATGTCCGAGGTTTACCGACGAAACCGGTCAGAAAACTAATAAATATAAATATGCCTCTTATTTTCTTTGCAAACTATTTCTAGACTAGTATTAAGAAAATGAAATGAAAATCAGAAAAAAATATTTAAGAGAATTAGAAGTTAAAAGTAAAACTTTTACTTATTATTATTATTATTATTATTATTATTATTATTATTTATTAATTATTATATTATTATTATTATTATTATTATTATATTATTATTAATTATTATTATTATTATTATTTATTATTATCAATATTAATATTTTTGTAATTTTAATTGTTCAATCTTGTGACTTGGTCATTTTTTACTGAATTATATATATATATATATATATATATATATATATATATATATAATATATAATATATATATTATATATATATATATATATATATAATATATATATATAATATTATAAATATATATATATATATATATATATATATATATATTATATATATATATATATAATTATATATATATATATATTTAACAGTTGTCACCACCCTTTCGGGCAGAGCCCTATTCAGGGAGGGGGTGTTTGCACGCAAAAGTTCATCCGCTAGCGCAAATTACACAGATGAGTAGTGACGGAGGCTTTAATGTGAGGTGAGGGAGATTTAAATTCAGCAGGAAACACAGAAGAATGGATGAGAATTCCATAGAACATATTTGCTGGAAAGAAAGGAAGCACCTCAGCGAACTAGGCTTGAGTTACAAGATCCACACAAAAATCGTGCGCAGACACAGCACCCCTTGTGCTACGAGGGCGTCGTTAAAGATGGTTGGTACGCGAGTGGTTCTCCTTCCCGCGTCAGTCGCTGTGTACCTATAGAAAAGAGAATAAAGCTCCAACATCGCGCCGCAAAGATAGAGGGTTAGGTGAACTGGAAAGTACAGAACGTTTATAAGCCTTTTGGGGTTTGTGACTTGACCTTATTCAAATGATGGGTGGAACTGGAGCCCCCAAGATAAGTTTGAGTATTGCGCTACGTACAAGAACTGATGGGACCCTTGTATTGTTTTTGTAACTGTGCAAGAGGAAAAAAAGTCTCGCATCTTAAACAGAACTCCCAGTTTCTTTGAAGCCGCACCTAGCAACCGTTGTGATGTGAGGTTCTCAAGACATTTTTTTTGTTTATGTTAAGGCCAAAGAGGTTTATATTGTCAACAGGAGAGCACGAGAGAACCTTCGAAAGATATAGAAAAGTTAAAAGGTGTCGTAAAGAGGGAGATTTGTAGAAGTGAGTTTTTAATAATTGAATTGCACAAGGTTGAGACGACCCAAATCGGAAATTCTATCCAGATCAGCGAGAATAGGAATCGGGAAATTTTAAGACGAGAGGCATTCTAGAAGTAAAAGAAGAGCAAGAATTGAAATGAGTTGAAAGAATGAAGGGTAGAGTCCTCGGCATTGTGAGTGATTAGAGTTAATGGTGCAGGTGAGAAGATCATTAATGAAAAGTAAGAATAAAAGTAGGAGATAAAGACAGAACCCTGTAGAACACCACTATTGAACAGATAGAGAAGAATGTCGCTCCATCGCCACAGCCGATATTGAGGCGACTGGAAAGAAAGCTAGACAAAAAGTAAGCCAAAGAGAAGGAGGAAACCAAAGGAGGGAGAGGCTTGGAGAGCAGTGACGCGTGACAATACCTGGTCAAATGCTTGTGGATATGTCTAAGCGCCACCACGCAAGGTTTCCGTAGTTCCTAGAAGCGGAAAAACCATTAATCGGTTAAATAGGAAAGTAGTATCGCCCAGTAGACCACTGAACGCCGAAAAGCCGTACTGGGCTATCGAAAAAGAGAATGAGATTCCAGATTATCTAAGTCATAAACTATTGTTTAATAAAGGGTGGGTAAAAATATGATAAAATTCTGTTAGTTCCATTATATAGGTTTACTGAGTATGCGGAGACAGTTGGGGAATCCATACTCAGGCCGAAATTTGTTTGTAATATTATCCATGTAAAATGAAAAGAAGTTATGTTGTAATGAGGATTGGCCTGCCCGCTCTCTCCATTTCATATATTAAAACAGCTCATAAATCTCTCCTTCCCAATATAACTTCTTTCATTTTATTGGCAAATATTACAAACAAACTTTCGGCCTTAGTATGGGATCCCCACCGTCTCCCATACTCAGTAACATATATATGAACTAACAGAATTTATCATATTTTACCCCACCCTTATTAAACAATAGTAATGGATTAGATATGTAGATGGACATTTTTGTCTCCCTCCTCACAACCACCAACCCTAAATGAGTCCTAATACTATATTAAACTCTATCATTCTTCAGTTCCATTTATGATAGAAATTGCCTCCAACAAAACTCTATCCCTTCCTCGATACCTTAATCACATGGAATAAAAACGATTACTTGCAATTTACTATATATAGAAAACCAACATTCGCACCAAACGTATACATGCTATCTTAATCATTTCCCCAAACACAAAATTGGCTGTTCTGTCATCTCTATTTTCTCCGTGCCTTTCGTATTTGCTCTCCCCTCTTTTAGCACAAGAAACTAAATACATCCACAATACTTCAAATCACTTTACTATCCAGAGTTTTTCACATCACAAAAGGATTTAACAAAGCAAAAAAGAGGTACTATAGCCCCTTTCCCCCGAGAAAAATAGCAACCTCCTTTTTACCAATTCCCCACAATTACCATTATATTCGTTTAAAACAAATATTACCAAAAAATATTACCCTCATTCCATCAAATAACATCACCATAAAAAATTTATACAAATAATTGTGTGGTTTATGCACGAAAAACCATATATATATACACTATATATATATATATATAATATATATATATAATAATATAATATATATATATATTATATAATATATATATATATATATATATATAATATAATATGGTATTTTCGTGCATAAACCACACAATTATTTGTATAAATCACCATCTTAAGGGTAAGGGTTTAAACCCACTTATGTGTTTTTTTGATATTATATATATTTATATATATATATATATATATATATATATATATATATATATATAAATATATAAATATAATATATATATATAAAATATATAATATATATATATATATATATATAGATGGGACATTTTTGAGAACTAGTTGCAAAGAGTGTAAAAAGCAATGTAATGCCTGGAATCCTGCTTGTATAACTCCTGCAGCCATATTAGGTGCATTATCCCTTACTTTAACAGGAATTTTATTAGCAGGAATATTGAATTCTTCATAACATTTTGAAGACAATCACTTATATTAGATGCTGTGTGATATACGTGAAAGGTAGAAAACTCGAAGAATGGCATTTTGTTGTTCATAGTTGCTAGATAACCAATGAGCAGGAAACTTAAAAATGAGGTATTTGCAGTATCAACTGTCCATCCATCGCTTGTAAAAAACAAGTATTCCCCTGCATTAATCTGATCTTGTGTTTTATTTCTCACACATTCATTATATATTTTTCACAATAGTTTTCTTTTATAATTTCTGGAAGGAATACAATGAGTTTGGGCACACATATTTATCATCTTATGGAAACCAATGGTCTTCAACTATTGAAAATGGATGCAAATCCACTGCGATCATTTCTCCAATAGTCTGTGAACTTCTTGGATTTAGAGTCATTATATGCCATTTGTTATTTATAACTTGTATTTCAATCAAAGTTGGTTGCTTAGAGCATTGCAACTCAGTTTTACTACTTTTTAGTTTCTGAAATAATTACCGTAAGAGATCTTTTCCTTTTCTGTCCTGCTTTCCTTTTCTTCTTTCTCCTGTAATTCTTTTGGATGCTTAGTATTTAAATGTTTAAGCATATTTGTTGTTGTAAAGCCACCTCTATTGGTTCCTCTTGATATTTGGATTTTGCATAATTTGAAAATAGTTTTTGATTGATCATCCTTAGCTATGTCGAATAATTTACATGCTAAACTTTTTGATTTACAAGGAATAGATCCTTCTTTGCTGGTTGATTGGTAACTGCTTGCCATGATTATTCATTATAGTAATAGCAATGTTAATTTTTAAGTTATTAATTTAAATTTTTAATATTTTAGTATATATTTTAAAATAATAAAATCTGAAAGATAATATATAGATATATACTATATATATTAATATATATATATATAATATAATATATATATATATATATATATATATATATTATATATATATATATATATATATATATATAATAATATAATATATATATATATATTCTTTAAAGTTTTACATACAAAAAATGAAATATTATAAGTTCAAAACCAGATTTTTCCACTTTTCACTTATTAAAAGGGTTTTCATTCAAAAAAGAGTAAAAAAAAAGAGTAAAAAAAGAGGTAAAAAAAGAGTAAAAAAAGAGTTAAAAAAAGAGTAAAAAAAGAGGCAGCAAAAAGTGAGTTAAAAAAAGATGTAAAAAAAGAGATAAAAAAAGAGTAAAAAAAAGAGTAAAAAAAGAGTAAAAAAAGAGTAAAAAAAGAGGTAAAAAAAGAGTAAAAAAAAGAGTAAAAAAAGAAGTAAAAAAAAGAGTAAAAAAAGAGAAAAAAAAAGAAGTAAAAAAAAGAGTAAAAAAGAGTTAAAAAAAGAGTAAAAAAAGAGTAAAAAAAAGAGGTAAAAAAAGATGTAAAAAAGATGTAAAAAAAAAAGAGTAAAAAAAGAGTAAAAAAAAAGAGTAAAAAGATTAAAAAAAAGACGTAATAAAAGTGAGAATTAAAGCTTAAAAAAAGAGTTAAAAAAGTCTCCAAAAAAGTAAAAAAAAGAGTAAAAAAAGAGTAAAAAAAGAGTATAAAAAGAGTTAAAAAAAGAAGTAAAAAAAAGAGTAAAAAAAGAGTAAAAAAAAGAGTAAAAAAAGAGTAAAAAAAGAGTAAAAAAAAGGAGTAAAAAAAAGAGTAAAAAAAAGTAAAAAAAGAGTAAAAAAAGAGTAAAAAAAGAGTAAAAAAAGAATAAAAAGTTGAAAAAGTAAAAAGTAAAAAGTAAAAAGTAAAAAGTAAAAAGTAAAAAGTAAAAAGTAAAAAGGTAAAAAGTAAAAAGTAAAAAAAGTAAAAAGTAAAAAGTAAAAAGTAAAAAGTAAAAAGTTAAAAAGTAAAAGTAAAAAGTAAAAAGTAAAAAGAAAAAGTAAAAAGTAAAAAGTAAAAAGTAAAAAAAAAATGTATATTAAATGTAAAAAGTAAAATATAAAAAGTAAAATGTAAAATGTAAAATGTAAAAATGTAAAATGTAAAATGTAAAATGTAAACTCTAAAATGTAAAATGTTAAAATGGAAAATCTGTTAAAATGTAAAAATGTAAGAAGTAAAATGTAAAAATGTAAAATGCTAAAAAGTAAAAAGTAAAAAAGTAAAAAAGTAAAAGTAAAAAGAAAAAGTAAAAAGTAAAAAAGTAAAAAGTAAAAAGTAAAAAGTAAAAAGTAAAAAGTAAAAAGTAAAAAGTAAAAAGTAAAAAAGTTAAAAAGAAAAAGTAAAAGTAAAAAGTAAAAAGGTAAAAAGTAAAAAGTAAAAAGTAAAAAGTAAAAGTAAAAAGTAAAAAGTAAAGTAAAAGTAAAAAGTAAAAAGTAAAAAGTTAAAAAAGTAAAAAAGTAAAAAGTAAAAAGTAAAAGTAAAAAAGTAAAAAGTAAAAAGTTAAAAAGTAAAAAGTAAAAAGTAAAAGTAAAAAGTAAAGTAAAAAAGTAAAAAGTAAAAAGATTTGGGAAGAACCAAACACCAAAAAGTAAAAATAAAAAGTTAAAAAGTAAAATGTTAAAAAATCTAAAATGTAAAATTGTAAAATTGTTAAAATGTAAAAAGAAAATGTAAAATGTAAAAATTAAAATGTAAAAAGTAAAAAGTAAAATGTTAAAAGTAAAAAATAAAATGTAAAGGTAAAATGTAAAATGTAAAATTTAAATGTAAAGTGTAAAGTGTAAAATGTAAAATGTAAAAGTAAAATGTAAATGTAAAAGGAAAAATGTAAAAAGTAAAAAGTAAAAAGTTAAAAAGTAAAAAGTAAAAAGTAAAAAGTAAAAAGTAAAATGTAAAATGTAAAATGTAAATGTAAAATGTTAAAAAGTAAAAAGTAAAAAGTAAAATATAAAATTGTAAAATTGTAAATTTTTAAATTGTAAATTGTGAAATTGTAAATTGTAAATTGTAAAATTGTAAATTTTAAATGTAAATTGTAATTGTAAATTATAAATTGGTAAATTGTAAATTGTAAAAAAGTAAAAAAGTAAAAAGGTAAAAGTAAAAAAGTAAAAAGTAAAAAGAAAAAGTAAAAAAAGTAAAAAAGTTAAAAAGTAAAAGTAAAAAGTAAAAAGTTAAAAAGTAAAAAAGTAAAAAGTAAAAAGTAAAAAGTAAAAAGTAAAAAGTAAAAAGTTAAAAATGTAAAATGTAAAATGTAAAAAATGTTAAAAAATGTAAAATGTTAAAAGTAAAATGTAAAATGTAAATGTAAAATGTAAAATGTAAAATGTAAAATGTAAAATGTAAAAAAGTAAAATGTAAAAAGTAAAATAAAATGTGTAAAATGTAAAATGTAAAATGTAAAATGTAAAAAGTAAAAAGTAAAAAGTAAAAAGTAAAAAGTAAAAAGTAAAAAGTAAAAAGTAAAAAGTAAAAAGTAAAAAGTAAAAAGTAAAATGTAAATGTAAAATGTAAAATGTAAAATGTAAAATGTAAAATGTAAAATGTAAAAAGTAAAAAGTAAAAAGTAAAATGTAAAAGTAAAATATAAAATGTAAAATTTAAATGTAAAATGTAAAAAGTAAAATGTAAAATGTAAAATTATTCTTTCGACCCGACATCTCTCCCAAGTCCTAACAGTCCAAATCCCTTATTTTTACGTTTCTAATCTTATTCCATCCACTAACCCACCTCCTCTCCTACAATTCTCTTAAAAAAGCACTTCATTTCTAAATCCTCAAAACCTTTCTTCTTTGAATTTAAATAGGCAGCGAATGATATAGTACTAGGTCACTAGGAGCATAAAATTTTAAAGTTAAGAGGTGGAAGGTCATGGTGTAATGATAGGCTTTCCTCTGAAACCACTGAACACGAAATCGCAGATTTTTCTCCGCTCAATATTTTCCATTAACACAGTTTTCCAAATAGATACCAAAACCGGTCTTCGAATAAGGCCGACTTACAGTTCACCACAATGACGGAACGGTAAAAGATGAAAACGAGGTAAGTAAAATATGAAACACTGCTACACTGAACTAATTTTTAACTTTTTCAAGTGGAGGAATGAGCTGGAGTGGCGGAATCATGAAAGGTGGGGAGTAATTTTGGGAAGCGATAAGAGAGGGCGTAAATTTCGCTGTGAAACGAATGACCACACTTTTTGTGGTGTAGATAATTATTTATTAATTACTTTCAGAGTCTGATTTTTTGTAATAAATTAGTTTAAAAATATCAAGATAATTTAATATTAGATCTAGAGAAAAAGTTAAAGCTACTTTCTCGAATTAACGTACGGAATGAAATGATTTTGTTATTTTGTTTAATACTGAAAATTTTCTATTTTTTATAATTGTTTTCCAAAATATTTGTTTAATTCTTTACCTTCCTTTAACTATTAAAATTATTTTTTTTTTAGTTTATTTTACTATACTTACATTGTCCTTAATATATTCGAACGGAATGGGGAGGACAAGGTTCTTTTTCCACTAAAGTGTTTTGGTGGTGTTGGCGTAGCTACTTTTAGAGGACTTCTTCTAGGCGATATACTATACCTTTTTATGCATGCTAGAGGAGTCATCTTTTTTTCATTTTCGTCACTAACATATAGAGTTTCTTTTGATGGAGATTCCTCGCAATCATCGTCGTCATAAAAACGAATGTAAGTAGTTTGCTTTGCTTCTTTAGCTGCACGATTTTGCACTGGTGTGTTTTCCTTATGTACAGAAGGAATTTTATCTTCACGATTTTGCACTGGTGTCTTTTCCTTATGTACTGAAGGAGTTTTATCTGCCCGATTTTGAACTGGTGTCTTTTCCTTATGTACTGAAAGAATTTTATCCGAATTACTCCTTTCAGATTTCTTTAATTCAACCTCCTTCGGAATTTTAGGAACTAGAATAGTTTTCAATTTCTGATCAGGATTTTTAAGATCTCTTTCCTATAATATAAAATGGAGGTTTCATTAAACTCGCACAAAAAAATTTACAAAATAATATTTAGAACTAAATTTCTAAAAATACTTGACTATTGAAAAGCTATTGAAAGCCGCACTAACCAAATTTGAAATCAGTTATTTACCTTTCTTCTACTTTCTAATTGTTTGCAAAAGCAATCTTGACCGTCGTAAAGGTATTTTTGCAGCAAAGGCGTTCTTTAAATGGCAGTTTCAGTCTCGCTGTTCCAACTTCGTATCAACACAAGCCCAGAAGAAAAATTTACATCAAAATCCAGCTCATAAATCATTCTAGGGAAAAACGCACAAGTCGTTACCAGCGACTTCTCCTTCCAGAATATAAAGCTCAGGAGGTTGTAAGTACATCACGAAATAATAATCTAAAGAGACTATTTATTCTAACAAGGTCTGATATCTTTTAGAGGTAGAGGGCATCAAACTATTCTTTATTGTTTTTTATTATTTATGTCAAGTATGTCATAATAAATTTGATCTTGGAACAAAAACTTTAACTTAAAATATATCATAGAGATATATTATATTTATTATTTATATATAAATTTAATTAATTAATTTCTGATATACATATATATTTACATTTAATAATTTTTGATTAGTAAATTTTTAATTTTATATAATATTTTAAAAAAAATTTAAATATTTTTATATACATTATTTTAATTATAAAAAATATATTGAACAATATTTTAAATATATACATTATATATTATAATATATATATTTAATATATATATATAATATATATATACAAGTGCGTTGTATCAATTTGAAACTAAATACGGAAAAGAAAGAAACAAATTAAAATAGGAAAGTGCTGGATGTCTTAACATAATATTTAGAATTATAGTAATCAATGAATTAAAATAAGTTCAATCATGATTTTGCAATAAAATAACTAATAATTATCATTACAAATTAAGAAAAAATTTTTCACTAAGATCACGCGCCGGCTATTTAAGGCTTCTTGGAGAAACTCTAAAAATAAGGAAACGGAGAAAAGAAAATGAAAACCTTTAACTATTTCTAAAAACTAGTATATCACACTTTTTCAAAGGTTCGATCAAATAAATATACTATTGGAATAACTTGTCCGCAAATAATTAAGAGAATTACCAACTTATATATATATATGATATATAGGTATACAATGTAAATCTTACAAAGATATATATATTATATAATATTTATCTTTAAACTACATATATACTAATATTATATACGTTATATAGTATATATATAATATAGTATATATAGATATACTTCAATATACTAACCATGATTATAAAGGTAAAAGTCCCCCCAAATCAACTAGCAAGATTATAATATATTGTAAAAAAACTCCAGTAGGTGGAATTACAATTTAACTCACCTGCAGGGGAATTTGAACAAAATATCCATTGAAATGAGCAAAGTATAAACAAGGGTTGGACCAAACGAGCCGACTCGTCGTGGCAAAAGAACCAAAAATCCACAATTACCAATGCTATGTTCTGCCATTATATACTTAATATAAATATATAAATATACTATACTAATGATGATGTACTATCATTTATCACTATTATTTATATTATAATTATTATATATAGTACAGGGGCGTATATCATACGGTAGCTTATATTACCAATCACATATTTTTATTTTTATATAGAAAATCAATTTTAAATGTTTTAAAGATAAAGCAATTATTAGAATTTTATATGAAGTGTAAAAAAGAAGCTATTTTAAAAATTAATTTAAAAGAAAATCAACTAATTTAGTATAACATTATAATATTAAATTTCATTTGAACAACCTTTTCCTTCCTTACTCTTTTTCGAATTTCATTTAACAGCTTATGGGCGTACGGGTAATCTTATATTTCATATAACAATATATAGGAAAAGGCCTGTCATCCCTTGCTGTTCGAGCGAAAAAATACGCAATTTTCGCGCGTACGAAACTTCGTTCGTGAATAAAATATTCGCTATTTGAAAACAAAAGTATTTTGACTCTTCTCTCTCTCTCTCTTCTTCTCTCTCTCTCCTTCTCGTTTATATTCGTATATTATATAAGTATATTATATATATATAATATTAATATATTATAATATATATATATATATAATTATATATAAACTATATATATATATTATATTATATAGTATATATATAGTATACTATAGATTATATAGTGTTTCCTACACCAAATATACCTTCAGCCCAATTACGCATAATATATATACGTATAATATAGTATATATATATATATATATATTATAATATTATATTAGTATATATTATTATATAAAATTAATTATATATTAAAATATATAGAAATATATATTATATATATATATATATATAAAAATTATAATATATTTATTATCTTTCTTAATAATATATTAACTTATTATATAATATTATTTATATATCAATATAATATATATATAATTATTAAGATATATTAATTATTATATATATATGATATGATAGATATTATATATTATAATATACATATACTAAAACTAAAAGTTATTGATGAATTTGCTTATTATATATAGATGATATATACTTATTATATTATATATATATCTAATTAATATATATATCTATATATATATATATACTATATTATATATATATAATATATAAGGACTATTATATTGTGGGTTGTAACTCGGGAGCGAAAAATCAAAATTAATATGTATCGTATATTTTAATAATTTTAGCGTAAATACATAAGTTTTGGTAACTAACCTACTTACAATAACCTAACAAACAATTAATCTAAATTTAACCATAACCTATAGTATTACCCGAGTCACCCCTATTAAGATGTCCATCTAGATATATAGTTTAAATATAATATATATGATCGTTATATATCTCATTTTAATCCTAATAATATTAATTATTAGCGATTATATCTCTATCACTCAACTATATATCCTATATTATATATATATATTATTTAGACTATTCATATCTAATATACTAATTATATATTCTGGACCATTTTTGTTATTCCATCCCTTCTTACTATATTCTATGGTATCTCACATTGATAGTAGGCTTACATTTAGATCCCTAACGTCTTATAAATCCTCATTAATGACTATTGCTGAGATTTGTCTTTCTGAAACTTCTCGCCTCGCATGTCAACCATATATCTGCTCCTTAATTCTAACACTCAATATTTTATTCAACGTCGTACATGGCCCAAAATGTCCAGTCCGATTTTACAAACAAGGGTTTAGAGTATCTTTGAGTCCATTTTGGTCCTTGACACAAGATTAAGGCTTCGACTCACGAAAGTGGCATGCATCCACTGCTCTTCTAAGCCTTTTCTGGATGCTCCTCCTCCTTCTTCGTCACTACTTCATAGATTTCCTATCAAACCGTTTTACTATCTTCATTACATATGATGTAATTTCCCCTGTAATTTGTGTCCACCGGTTCTGTTGAATGTATCTATCCTAATTTCATTAACAGCATCTTTCAACTACACTTCTAACTCTATTATCCTTCAGCCAATGATATTAACTCTTCTTCTTCCACTCAATTCAAATCTGTTTCCCCTCTTTGGCTCCTAGGTTATGTCTTTCAACCTTTTATCCTATCTTTCAGATCTGATATGCGTATTTTCATCTATGTGCAGTCCAACTTCAACATTAAAATTTACACCTTTTAAACCAATTTCATTATATACTGCTCCAAAAAACACTTCCGTTTTCCCTATCAACTTCAACAGACCTAATCTATCTAACCTGTCAACTAAATATTAGTTCTGAACATAAATAGTTATCTTGAACTTCTCTATATCAAACCATGTTGAGATGCTCCCAGACCGAGCTCGGGATTCTTTTAGACGGAAGATTTTTGCACCTACAACCGATATAACTTATTAATACCCTGCTTCATACTTCCTTAAACCCACTGGTCCCGTAACGCGGATGCGCGTTCTCTTTAGAGAAGGATAATGTTAGGCGGTGGGGCTAAAGGAAATTACACTATGTAACAACCCAAAATGTTTATGTGAATCTTTCCTTTAGTTTTTATCATTTTTTTTTACGTATATAAAGATAAGTGATTAATCTTTCTCTGTGCATCGACTGTTTTGTGTTACGATGGCAGGAAGTATTTATTGCATCTCATTTTGTATTGTGTTACCGTTACAAAAAAAAAATTCTTGGTTTTCTTCTTTCTTTATTGTTTTTTATTTTTTCTAGTTTTCTTACTGCATGTTTGAAATATTGTGTTTAGTTTTTACTCTAGCATGACCGTTTTTGTGTTTACGACGGCAGGATAAGTATTTTCATTGGCCCTCTTTTGTATGGTGTTACCCTTACCAAAAAAAAAACCTAGGATCGGTTTTCTAGTGCACTTCCCGCTTTTAAGATTCGAAACGTTTTTCAGAATTGGTTCTCATTCAAATAATAACAATTGTTTGTGTTATTGACGCATGAGATGTATTTATTTGCATCTCATTTTCTATGTGTTACCGTTACAAAAAAAAAACTTTCTTTTTTAGTTTTTATTCCAGGTTTTATGCCAATTCCAATATGTTTTTAGTATTTTCTCAGGAATTCGACTTTTTTGTGTTACCACCATGGCAGAAGTATTTAACCACAACAATGAGAACGATGGCCAATTAGACAATACCTTCCCTGCTCGTAGATTAACACCAAAAACAGTAATAACGATCAAGCGACGATAATAAAAACATCATTTGTAGATCCCTGCATAAATTTTTTAAAAACTGAATCGAAAACTAAAAAAATCGTGATTAAGAATTTGATTATTTTTATTCTGACCGTTAACCACCATACAGAAATGAGATCCTAATTACTTCTGCCGTTCTTCTAAAACGACATGCCTGTCCCCCCCCGATGCTTAGAAAAAACTAAAAATATATTTGGAATTTGCATAAAACTGAATAAAAAACAAGAAAATAAATCAGAACAAGAACAAAAAAAATCTTTTTGTACATAGTGTATTAACTACCTTCGCAAATTCCAACACCTTTTGCTGAGCACCCTCAACCAAATATCAATTTGGGTTACACAAAACTGCTTGGGGGCGATGAACTATGTGCCTCCTTTCATCCACCTTGTCTCTGACTATAAAAGCAATACATGTGGTATGGTAAAGCGGATAAAAGGTTGCCACGACAAATCCTAGTCAAGCTGTTGACGTTAAGAACATATCTTTAGCTCAACAAACTCTATAACTAGCCTTCGGAACGAGCTGAAAATCGGCATAAAGCGAACTCTGAAACGAAAATCAAACGAAGGACAGGAAATCGGAAATTAGACTGAACAAACAATAAACACTGAATAGGCCGAACATAGGAGCATAATGGAATAAGTTTTTCATTTATAAAACAAATTGTTTGAATGAACGTGATGGTGTTCCTCACAGGCTTATAGTCAACTTTTGAAAAAATTAATCAAATTTTTAATATATATATATATATAATATAAATATATAATATATATATATATATATATATATTATATATTCATATATATATACTATGATAGTAGTATACATATATATATATATATATAATTATATATATATATATATATATAGAATATATATATAATATATTTAGTATATAATCTAACTTGGTCAAACTTTTAAATATAAAATCTTTCAATAAACTATACATTTTTGGGTTGTCAAACGCCAAAAATGTTTGGCTTTTATTGTCAATCCCTGAAATATTATCCGAACTTTCAATTCTGTCTAAGAACACAACGACTGGATAGTGTTGGTAGAAAATTAAACAGAATAATAACAACTTAT
>JABUQX010026788.1:0-2500 GCA_015478945.1 Trachelipus rathkii | reverse complement strand
AAAGAATTACAAGCTCTTTAATTACGTGTACAAATTCCAGTAATTTCTGTTGCCCTGACATAATCCGCAGTATTCTATTCCGGTCAATTGTAGATACCATATATTTTTTCATTAACTTAAAGGCGATAACCCTTCAGAGAAGCTTAAACTTCTTTAGAAAAATCATACAAGGCTTTTAATACGTTACTAATTAGTAATTTTTTTATCTTAAATTAACTTATCTATAATGACATGATGTATTTTTTTCAGTTTTCCCACTGTAATAACATTTAAAACCCACATCTGCAAATATATAAGGTTCGATTTTTTCTTTCGTCCCAAGGACTTATGAATGGCAAGCGGCCGCCCTGCACGCAAACGTCCTTCCCCCGAACGCCCAATAATATATAATATATATTACTATATATACTTATATATATATATATATATATATTATATGTATATATATATATATATATAATACATAATATTATATATATTATTATAATATATATATACGATATATCTACGAAAGATATTTTGTGCAATAAACGCAACAATTTTACTTTGCTAATATTTAAAATGGTCCTAAGTGGGTTTGACCCTTACCCTTGAGATGGTACTCCCACACTGTTACCTTCGAGACCCACTATTTGGTAAAATGAAACCATCAATTTTATCTAACACAATCATGAAAGACTTCAGCTTCCCCAAGAGGAACAGAAGCGGTTCTCTATGGACAGCACTAAACCTATCCGAATGAGGACCTCCACGACGCAAACACTCGAGAGTACCACGGGAGCTAACAACAGCACACGGTTAAATTCATAAATAATTCAGCAAGATACACATTTTCAATATTTTTGAAATAAACAAATAATTGCTGCGTTTATTGCACAAATATCTCTGATATCTAATAATGTCCAATTAAAAATTACCCAGTTTCCCCTGACCCGAGGTTGGCGGGGAGGCCCGTTCGAGGTTAGGTGTCACAGACCACTCTCCGTCCTCTTGCGAAGCTAAGCTTCAGATTGGGTAAATGTATGCGCGTTCCTTTACCAATCGTGCGTCTCGACGGTAAACATCGTGGATTACCCATCGCAGGTAGCGTTCAAACCGCACTATGAACCATTGGAAAATCATATACGATATAAACTTATTATATATATATGATATAGTATATTATAATAGTTACTAATATATATATATATATATATATGATATAATATATATTAGATATTATATAATATACAACTTATCAAAATACATTATACATAATGAACGAAAGAAATATATTCAGTTTAATATGTAATATTATATATCCACATCTTTAAAAAAAGACTTTTTGAAAAAAAATATTAAAACATCATTTTGTTTATAAATTTTGAGTACATTTCTTTCTAACCGAATAATTTAAACAAACATTGAACATCAATATAATCCTTTTAAGGCCACTAAAAATTTTCCTCGATCTTTTACTAAATTATACGTATCTACAGACTTATTTTTACAGGGGAGAGTCCAAATAAGTATTGCTAACTATATATCTAGGCTAAAAAGATATAATAATCCTCCACTATTTCCTTTAGCCTCCTTTAATCCGTCATTCCTGGCACGTCAAAGTCGGATCGTCTTATACACCGTTACTATAACGGCAAGGTTCTTTGAGCACGCGCCTCTGAACCGCTGTAGACAGACGATCTCTCTGTATTGAATCTCTGATGTAAGGACTGGAAAAAATATCTAGTACTTATTTGTGGGCCCCTTCATACAGCCCATATTGTAATTTGTGGACTCCTACCGATAGAATGTTTTGTCCTCGATGTATTTAATTTTCCCTCACTTTAAGCCCTCATCTTGCGTTTTCACCCAGAAATATTACGCTAAGTTAAGCTCTTCTTTTCTTTTTTATTCATACCCTCTCTCCTAACAAGGGTCCTAACCGCGAACTAATGGTAGTATATCACTATATATATATATATATTATATTATACTATATATATCTATTTTACTATATATATAATATATATATATAAGTTAATTATATCAATATATATGTTAATATCCCGTTTGAGGTCTAAATGATATCAACATCCGAATTTTAGAGTAGATATTCGAACTTTCGGAGACTTCTCTCCCCTCATCGAGGTTTTTCGTTTTGACTTATTACACAAATAGGTTGCGGTATCTTTCAGAACGATATTAAAATACATTAGAAAAACAAAAAATTGCAAAAACATTAGTCAAAATATAACAATATCTATTTTTCCACTCGATTCTTTTCCATGGTATACGTCTATAGTTATAATATTATACTATATACTATATATTATACTATATAAAAATATATATATTATATATATATTATATATAATTACTAATACTATATATATATATATATAATATATATTATATATATGAAAAGCTAATTATATATTTATATTATATATATATATATATAATATATATTTAAATATATAAATATAATATATTATAATTATAATAAATTTAGTGAGATATA
>JABUQX010026787.1:7500-12500 GCA_015478945.1 Trachelipus rathkii | reverse complement strand
TGAAAAGTGTTCTGAAATTCTGCAACGAAATTTTTATTATTTTTTATTTTATTTTGTGATATATGTATATATGTAATTTATACTTCTACTGATGTGATAGAAAACTATATATATTATATATATATATATAATATATATATATAATATATATATATATATAGAATATATATATACTAATAATATATATATATATATATATATAAATATATATATATATATATATACTTGCCACACGGCTTTCACCGCGTAGTGGGTCATTGTTAGCCCTTAAATTTGGTTTAAATTAATTTTTTGTTCCCCAATTGTGCGGGAATATAAAATAATATATATATATATATATATATAATATATATATTATAATATAACTATATATATATATGTATAGAATATAATATATATATATATATGAAATTGGAGAAGATTATAAAAGATTTTGAAATTACTGACCACTTAAATAGAAAATATAATAACGAGATTTTCAAATTACTTGACAGATTATATTACCATATATTTTCTCTTCTTTTATATAATTACTCTCTCTCTTCTCTCTCTCTCTCTCTACTCTCTCTCATCTCTCTCTCTCTCTCTCTCTATCTCTCTTTCTCTCGTCATCTCTCTCTCTCTTGTCATCTATTTTGTTTGTTAATCTATTTTCATTTATTTTCAAAAGTTTCCTACTTCAAATTTTTCAGTGTTTCTAATATCTGCCCCTAAATCTAATGGTTAATATATATATAATTCTCATTTTACAATTTTTTAATTTTTTTTATTTTTATAATAGTCATATTAACAAAATTTCAGTTAATAATATATATTTTTTTACAATAATATATCTAGATAATATATTTATATATATATATATAATATTACATAACACAACAGCGCCCTTTCCTCAGTGTTGGGTGGTCAACTGTAGAATCCTATTGGTGATGTTGTGTATTTCTCTCATCTACTCCTCTCTCTCTCTCTCTCTCTCTCTCTCTCTCTCTCTCTCTCTATATATATATATATATATATATATATATATATATAATCTTTGTATAAAAATTTAAATCTAGTTCTATTTATATACTATATATAATATATATATATATAAGAGTTTGAACCACCATTCGCATTCAAATATGAATTCGAGGGGAGGCTGTAAATAGGAAAATACAACCCAATAAGTTTTTAATTTTAACGTAACGCTGCTGTGATTTGCTAAGAAAGCTTTAAAGTGAAGATAATTAAAGTCGGCAATCAAAACAACGTAGTAGAGAACTATAAAGAAAACAAATTTGAGCGAAAATATAGAAACGGTACTGCAAACGAGCATAATTCAGCAGGAATTCTTCTTCCGTTGTTGTTATGCGTTTGCGCTGACTAAGTCGTAGAAATACTAAAGTTCAGGCTTCCCTAGTTCCCCCCCTTTTTCGAAGTACCTGTCAGAATATATTAGAGCATCAACAAATTAAACGCTAAGAAAAAGGTTCATGAGAATTAGAAAGTAAAGAACTGTGAGATTAATTCAATAGCTTTTATGTCTTATACAAAATAATGACAGTGGAAGGCCCTCATACCAGATGTAAGAACCTATTCTCCAGACATTGACGAAAAGGACCCTTGTACAATTGGGTAATGGTCCACAAGGAAAAATTATCTCGTAGCCGAGATGAGCAGTTCTCGTTTCTTAAAGTAAATAGCAATTCTCTGTGCTCTGAGGTTTCAAAGCAATTTTCTGTTTATGTGGATATCAAAGATGTTTATATTGTTCATTTATGTTACATAAGGGGTTTTGCATCAGAAACACAATATTATTATAGGGGTATCAAGAAAAGATTTATATCAATATCATCGAAGCTATTACATTCAAGATTTTCGTGACAATTGGATAGGAGTGTTAATGTTTAAGTAGGTACAAATTTCATTCTTCAAATGATAGTTTAGAACAAGTTGTGGATAGATGTGGTAAGAATGCTGGAAATGAGTCCTTAGTTATTTTGGTCTCGGACGAAAGTTAAAGGTTAGGATGAAAGTTTGGTAAAGTGGTATTCCACATATTCGCAATTAGAAAGTAAAACCATCTACATTAGCAAAACATATAAAAGAAGATCCTCGTCTACGATCATGCAAAATTACCGACCAAAAAACTTAAGAAATATTAGAAATATTAGAAATATAGACAGTAAGAAGCCACATGGGCCTAATGAGACTGTCATAGTCAACCAAATAGAATCAATCACCATACATAATCAAGCAAATCCACAAAACACCCTAGGGCTTGTAAATAACTTAATAGTATACACAAAGTCTATCACTAAAAGAAAAAATATATAGCTAAAAGTACATGCTAACCACAATACAAGCTTTAATAAGTTTGTTATAGTCAAAACATTAAGATTTTGCCTTAGTCAAAATATACTATATGATACCCAAACCATTCATATACACCTACCCAATCCTTTCTTAAATGACCTATTATTAAGCCTGCATTAAAACAATAAAATAAAAAAAAATAGTTAAAATTACCAATTTTTTTTTAATTTAAAAATGTTTAACCTAATACTAAAACCTATCTATAGCTATAATTTAAAAACTATAAGTATAAAAACTTTCAAAAAAATAACTAACCATTTAATTTAAACAATTACTCTAAACTTTTAAAAAGTTAAAATTTCATTTTAATTCCATTTTTGAATTTTTAAAAGTATTAGAGTTAATAACTAAAAATTAATACTTAAAACACTTTTTAAATAAACATGTCTCTAAACTCACAAATTTAAGAAAACACAGCAAAGAAGCATAAACAACAAATAAACACACACATACAGTCCTACACACACAACCTACTCACACACACACACACACACATACACACACACACACACACACCCTACAGACATAACAACAAAAGGTGCAAAACAGATTCCAAGTTACGACAAAATCTAAAAAATATTTTGCTATATTATATATATATAATATTATATATATATATATAATATATATATATAATATATATATATATATAAATATATATATATTATATATATATATATTATATATATATATATAGTATTAACAATAGAATTAAAAGTTACTATCATGCATAACCATAGGCAATATGTTATTGTAATAAAATATTAAATTAATCTAACTGTTCATGGGTCAAAGGTAGGAGGCAGAACCCCCCCCCCTAGGCGTAGACCAAATGTTTGTTGCCATGATTTGCGTCTCCATTATTTGAAGACCATAAATTGCCCGCTTCTACCGTCCCCCAAAATTGAAGCAAACGCGCCCACACACACACACCACACACACACACACACACACACACACACACAACACAACACACACAACACACACACACACACACACACAACCACACATATATATATATTATAATATATATATATATTATATTATATTATATATAATATATATTATATATATTATATTCTTTTGACAATACTTTTTGTTTTACAATTGGTTGACTCTAAGACCTTTTCTACGTGGTACAAACAATGATTTCGAAGCAACTGGAATCTCAATCCTTAAATGTAAACAAGAAAATAAAATAAAATTGCAAATATATTTTTACAAACCAACAAAACAAAAACAAAAATACAATGTTTTAAATATATAAAAAAGCAGTTTTATTTTCCATTTTGTAAGATTATAATTTAAAATGTATATATTATTTTTTTTTAAAATTAATATTATATATTATATATATATATATATATATATTATATATATAATAATAATATATTATATATATATATATATATATTATATAATATATATAATATATATATATATATTATATATATAATATATATATATATATATACGTATATATAATATATATATATATTATATATATATATATAATATATATTATATATATATACTATATATATAATATTATTAATTTAAATATATTATAAATATATATAAAAAAATATATATATATATATATATATATATATATATATATAATATATAATATTACGTATATATATTATATATATATATTATATATATATATATATATATATATATTATATAATATATATATATATATATATTAATTATATATATATATATAGTATATATTATATATATTATATATAAAGACTAGGAATACAAAAGTTTTTTGAGAACGGATTGCAAAGCGAATTAGAGGTGCTTGATAGATTTGAAAGTAATTCTTTGAGCAATCGTTTTTCCCAAACGTGAGAAGAATCTTTTGAATGAAACATTTTTTCATTATGGTTACATTTGTGCTCGTGTGGTTTGTGAGTGTTTTATTACAAATGTTTTTCATTGAAATGTCAGACTTGGAAAATGCAGCTTTTTGACATTATTAATATTAGAGGAAACAGTAGGAAATTATACATATTTAGTCGATCGGTAAGTGAGTAATCGTTCAATAAAAAAATAATTGATTAATGATTAAATAATCGATCGATAAGTGAATAATCGATCAATAAACTTTTACTTTCTGTTTATTAACTTTCTGAGTAACATTTAGTCATATTTACGAATGGAATTATCTATGCATAAAAACGTTTCCAAACCGGGTCCCACAGAAGCTTTGAGAAGGTTCACAAGGAATAAATATTTAATTTATAAATAATATATTTAATTTAGGAACATTTCATAATATACATCTACGATGTTGAACTGCCATGAGAATGATCTACAACTTTTATTATATTACCTTCATGAAATTGCGAAAAGTAATGTCTTTTGTCGATTTACTTTCTGTTAAGGGTAATTATAATCAGGGATGGCAGGAAAAAAAATCAAATGAAAAAATCAACTAATTTTTTTACTTGATTTTTTTTTATAAAAAATCATGATTTTTTTATTGTTTTTATTTTTCTTTTGTTTTTCTATTTATTTATTTTTTTTTTTTTGTATATTTAAGTGATTTAACTTCAATAGAAATAAAAAATTTAAATAAACTAATATATATATATATATATATATATATATATATATGTATGTTCAAG
>JABUQX010026787.1:0-2500 GCA_015478945.1 Trachelipus rathkii | reverse complement strand
TGTTAATGAATGCATTGGTATACTTTTGATATTCACCTTTAAATTTTTGTTTAATGGTGCCTTGGTATATTTAGTATTTACTTTTTTACATTTAAAAAAAGTTAGGGTTTATTAAATTCATTAAATAATATATATATATATAATATATATTATATAATTATATAAATATATATAAAAAAACAAAAAGCAGTCAATGTGTTAGTACATATTTTTGAGACACCCTGTATATATATATAGTATTTTTGAATACTATTTTTAAAATTTCCATGTATTAAATTTGAAATGAGCACTTTTTGTTTACATTTCCGGTATTATTTAAACTTTCCGTTGTCACACAAAATTGGTACGTGTTACGAAGCTTGAAACACAATTTTTGTTAAAAACATAATAGATTTCGTAACAAATTAGTTAATTTTCCAAAGTCCTTTACAATGGCTTACTATCACTGTTCAATCATTAAATTAAACCTTCAAATATTTCGGTAAATTCATTAATATAAATTTATTATAAACAATTATATTAATTCCCTTTACACTTTGGGATAATGAAGATGCACAAAGTTTATAAACTTCATGAATATTTATGTAGTTCTTCCACTGGGTCTACTTATGCAATTGCAAATATATCTTTAATAACTTTGTTTGTTCAAAGTTGAAAACTAATGCATATATCATACTTCGTCCTACTATATATATATATATATATATATATATATATATATAATAAATATATAAATATAATATATATATATATTATATATATATAATATATAATATATATAATAATAATATAATATATATACTATATATATATATATATATATATATATATATAAATATATATAGGTATGTTATTTTCGACATCTTCTTATCTTCAAGCGCAAATGTATATATACTTAATTACAAACAAATTATAATATAAATTATAATAAACTTATATAATATATAAATATATATATATATATATATACTATATATAATATATATATTATATATATTACTGTAAGTATATATATATATATATATATACATATATATATATATATATATATATATATATACTATATATATATATATATATATATATATATTATATATATATATATAATTGAATGAACATGAATACCTTTCTTACGGGACTCATTAAATTTTATGGAAATTCTTGTTTTTTTAGATTTTTAAATTCCAATAAGGAAGAGGGGCCATGAAATGTAACAATTTTTTTATTGAAATTAAAAATGTCTTGTTGCATTTCACACATTTTTCCCAAGCGGAAAATGCACGTTTTCAATGCACTTTTCTCAGTAAGGAAATCAGCTGAGGAAAATGTTAAAAAAATTGGGATTCATTTCTTGCGCTGCTTCATGGGGAAACATGCAAATATTTTTCTATTCCATTCAGCATCTCCCCGTTATTTACGACCTAAATGGGGAAAATGCGCGGGGAAAAGTCTAGTGGGATAGGGCCCTTTAAACTAAGAGATCCCAAGCATTGAAACATATTATATTATGAGTTACATTAAGGTTGAATTGCTATTTCATTTGTGGTTCAATCACACAATGAGTTGTATGAAGTCGAGTTGCATGTTGTATTGAATGATTCTAATTTGCACTAATACTATACTATATATATATATATATATATATTATAATAATATAATGTAGGATAAAATGATATATCAAATTTGCATAAATCTATAATTGCATTTTACATATATATATATATATAATATATATTATATATTTTATCTATATATATCCCAAAAGTAAGTGTACTGATGTCATATTTAATTATGTATTGGAATGACCCTTGGGAGGTTACACAGCGGTTCCAACGTTTCTTCCACTGTTCATAGCAGTACCGGAAGTCATTTTTCCTGAGTATGCTTAGCCCTCTCACGTGATTTAACAGTATTTTTTATGTTTTTCATCGTCCGAAAATGATGACCCTTTCAACTTCATTTTTCAACTATAGGTAAGAGGCTAGAAATCGTACTGAGCTAGGTGTGGTGTGTATGGACGGATGCGGAAGATACGAAATGTTTTTCTTCGCCAGAAATTCTATAATTGAGGGCGCAGTGTGAGATTGCGCGTTATCGTGGTGCAGCACCCAATCGCCTGCAATGTCTGTTTTGTTTCGCTGAACTCGTTTTCTAAGTTGTTCCAATACATCTTTGTAAAAGACTTGATAGCCGTCACTGTCCTGAAGGCTACAATTCCTTTGTCACAATACACGGCTGTCGAAAAAAACAATCAATTCTAGGGGTTTCAGCTTGTGTACTTGCGTTCATACGTGTGTGCTTACTTCGGACGATGGCAGAATTTATTTTTGATGTGCACCATTTCCCTCACTTTCGCTCGTTTGGTTCTCAGGATCGTTACTCAAAAAACCCTATGAATTCATTCGCGCTGTATATACGATTATCCAAAAAATTGATGCTCCATTTCCGTCTTTCAAGTAAATCGACTTTGACAAAATTTTGACCCTGTTATTCTCTCTTT
>JABUQX010026786.1:0-12500 GCA_015478945.1 Trachelipus rathkii | reverse complement strand
GTATATTTTAACATGATTACAATTTACAAGAAGATATAATATAAAGAATACAATATAAAGAATAGAAATAATGAAAGAAGAGACCGCAATTAAATAAAAAAAAAAAGACAAAAATTAAAAAAACACTATTACTCAAACAGACATTAATATAATATATCCTTAGATAAGGGTAATTATTATGTCATGTTTGACATAACACTGACATAATAATAATATACTCCTTTAAGATAAAGTTAAGATATCATTCAATTACTCAAATTCAAAAAATTCTCAAATTGTGATGCGAAAACATTAAGCTTCACTAGTATCTGGCGAAAGCCTGTTCCTTTTGGGGGTGTTTACATTCCCCACTTACACTAAAAATATGTTCGCTCTCGACTGATGAGGGAAGGGGTGATGATAATTATTTTCTTGCAAGTACTGATAATATGAAAACCTTGCCCATTTTCATGCCACCAACATGAACCAGACATACATACCCTGTAGCAGCATCTCCATGTTTTCATTGAGCCTCATCTCCTCTTTCACAGATTGCAATTTGAATTATCTTTGCCTCCTCGATGACTTGTCTCTTCAGTTTTTTTTCGATGGGGCTTCCTTGGTGTGATGCCTTTGAAGGTGAATGAGATGGTCTCAATGCAATTTCGGCCATGGACTTATCAAAGTCTAACATACCCAAACCCCTTCATTCTTCAGTAGGTTAGTTTGCTGAAAAGCACTATCGGCACTATTCAGTGCTGTTAGCCAGGGTTCATAAGCGGCTTTCCACTTCTGGGAAATAAAAAAATTTTTTTTTTTGTCACGGCGGAGCAAATGCCGGCTATGCATTTTAATGCATATTGAAGTGGTTCCACCGTCGAGATGCCGTTCTTGTGTGCGGTTTCAGCTAAGCTTAATAAATTCCTTATCTGACCTTTTATTTTATTGTTATTTTTTTACAGTTGTCACCGGCGCTCACGGGCAGATGAACATTGACGCAGGCTTTAAAGTGAGAGATTAAATAGCAGAGAACACAGAAGATGGAAGAGAATTCCACAGAAGAGATGGCAGGAAAGAAATAGGCAACCGCAGCGAAACAGTCTGTAGTTACTGAACTATCAAACACAAAACTCATGGGTGCCGAACACAGCACCATTTGTTGCTACGGGGCGTCGTAAAGGTAGTGGTACGCGAGTGGAGTTCCTCGAGCACTTGCCGCTACTGTACCTATAGAAAAGAGATTAAAACACCACCATCGCGCCGCAAAGATAGAGCGGTCAAGTGAACATGAGAGAGAGAGTGTATCGATGATAGTTACTACAATAAGCTTTTTTGTCTTTGACTCTACCCATATCCAAAAAGCCGGATGAAACCAGAACCATCCCCAAATATTGAGAGCAGTACTCCATTAAAAGGGGCAGGACAGTCGCACGACCCTCCTGATAATGAGCGCCCAGTAAACTGAGAAGAGGAAAAAAGTCGTCGCAGTCTAAACAGAAATCCCAGTTCCTTGAGGCCACCCTAGCACCCGTTGTGATCGCTGAGAGGTTTCCAAGATCCGGTGAATCATATACACATCACAACGCTCAACTTTTATATGTTCAACAGGATTAGACTCGTCGACAATAGCGCAAGTCATACCTCGCTGGCTGGAGAAATAATATCACTCAGCAAGGCTGATCGAGTCTCTTCTGCAAAGAACTAAAATTTCCACAAGGTTGAGACGACCCACCCAGAATTCTATCCAGATCAAGCAGAGTAGATTAAAGAGAGCAATTCTAGCGCAGTTAAAAAGAGGGAGCAGAATTGAAAGAGTTGGAAAATGAAGGGTCCGATCATCGGCATATGAGTGGATAGGGTTAGAAGTGCAGGTGAGAAGATCATTAATGGAAAGCAGAATAAAGTAGGAGATAAGACAGCGAACCCTGAGGAACAACCACTATTGACAGAAAAAAGAAGGAGTCGCCCCATCAACATAACCGATATTGAGCGATTTGAAGAAAGAAAGCGAGACATAAGTAAGCAAAGAGAAGTAAGAAAAACCCAAAGGGAGGGGAGCTTGGAAAAGCAGTGGCCGCGTGTCATACCCGGTCAGGATGCTTTGGCATATGTCAAGCGCCCACCACGCAGTCCCCCGTAGTTTCCTAAGGGCGGAAAACCATAAATCTTGGTAAATAGGAAATTATATCGCTAGTTAGACCTCGAGTGCCGAAAGCCGTATCTGGCGATCGGAAAGAAGGAAATTGAGATTCCAGATGGTTTCTAAGAAGTGAGAGTTGAGAAGGGTTTAAAGATCTTAAATAGAAATACAGTTAGAGCTATAGCGGGCGATGGTTACGAAGGGTCAGAGCGGGTTCCTTTTTCGGAATAGGTTGGGCATTGCGCGCTTCCATCACTGAGGGAAAATGGTGCTAGTATTGTGGCATAGAGAGTATAGTTGAACGAGGGGCGGGGCCAGCATGGGAGGCACACTCCCTCAAAAACTCGGGGAGGAATGCCCTCCGGGCCCAACCAGATCCTAAACGTTCATAGATTTCAGGAGCCCATGCACCCCGATCAAAATTGTGTAACACAGGTAAAGCCATTAGACCACTGAGAGGGAGAAGGAAGAGGGATATGCGACAGAATCGTCCAGGGTTGAGGTTAGAGGAAAATAGGAAGCAGAACCGAAGAGATGGCCTTTTCAGTTGGAGTATTAGCACAGAACCATCAGAGCGAATAAAGAGGAGGAAAGGCAGATTCACAAAGTTGTTAGATGTTTTGGCAAGAGGCAAAAAAGATTTGTCAGTAGGAGAGGCAAGGAGGTCAGCGCACTCTCGTTTAATGAAAGTCCACTTTGTTCGTCGAAGAGTACCGTTTCAACGATTTCTAGCTGAATGAAAATTAGCAAGAGTGATAAAGAGGAACGAGAATTTTTCCACATCCGATACGGCCACTGTCTCTAGCCTGAATGGCCAGAGAACAAAAACGAATCGAACCATAGGTTTTGAGGAGAAAAAAGATTTAGTTCGAAGAAGAAGATGAACCTGCTCTTTCCATCAACGATTACAGCTCCCACATTTTCGGCAGAAGCCGAAGTGTCTTCGAGAGTCCAAAAAGCAGTCACTCCAGATTTATAGTAAGCGTAGAAGCAACCATGCCACCCAATCGGACCGAATGAAAAAATGCCGGAAAAAACCGTATAGGGCAGGATGGAGGAGCTGTTGGAGAGAAAGTATAAATTAAGTAGACCCTATAAGGTTGTGGTTTAGATTATAATGAATCAAGCCAGCCATGCTCACTGTCAGACATCAACTGCTAAACGAGCGTATATAAGATCTCCTCATAGTCAAGTATGTTCAGGAAATTGGGCTGGGACGATCCGGGAATGTGTGCAGTCTTCAATTAGTTGCTCCAGATCGGTGAGAATACTGAATGATGTCGGCTCCTCCTCCCCACACCCTAAAAATCAGTAACTGGAGGAACTCATCCAGGTCACTGGTGTGGCTACCTAGAAATCACGCTATAAGTAGAGGACCTCAGTTTCTTTAGGCTGAGCAAGATATGTACAGTTTTCGAAGATAAGAGTTAGTAATACTCAACAAGGCGATGAAGCTCGTGGTCTCTAGTTAGAGAACAGTAGAACAAGCACCTATGTGACTTTAGTAGACTAGGAAGAAGGATTTTAAGCCACAGAACATCGCAGCACGCTTTCTAGCGAATATCGCGATTCCTCCAGGCGACGCGTTCGTTGTAATAGGAAACGGTTTATATGCTTAAATAGCGAGTAGTACTACGTACTCATATAATGAACACGAGTATCGATAAAACTCGATAAGGAGAGATGAGGAAAAAATTATCTGAGCACCCTGACATATCCCGAACTTGGGAGAATCTTCAAGACCCACCACTGTACCAAAGCTCGCGATATATTACAGCGTAAATACCAATTCTTTCAGTATCTCAGAACCTTATAATAGAAAATCCCTCGCCCAAATACAACACACCAGCCACTCAGCGTATACAATTTGCCTGTACGATAAAAAGAAATAACAAATTCATAATGCAACTAAAAGAAAAATCCTGGTAGCGAGAGCTTATAATCGTGTCAAAAAATAAATGATATGTGAATACCTGAAAAATAATGTGTTTAACAGTGGTCAGACATATCGATATTAACTCGAAAGAAGTACGAAATATAAACTTCTATCTTTCGTATTTCGAACTACGTGTGCAACTTGTTAGGCGGGTGGAAAATCTAGGCCTGCATTCCCAGTAAAAGAAAAGAAATAAATTTTATTCCCTTAGCACCCTCATACACTAGATTTATAAGCTAACATTCTAAAAAATTTTCAGATTTGTGATCGGTGAATAAATTTTTTCATGAAAAAGCTTGCGTCGCTAACCTGGATCGTCGACAATCTGCGATAATAAACTTCAAAAACATTTATAATAAATCCTATGGGATTTTTACAACTTTGAGAGGCTGTAAAACTTTTTTTCTTAAAGAGACTGTCGATTTTGTTTTTACTATTTCTTATTATTATTTTTTTAGAGTTATAATATATCCGTGTTCCTAAAAAAATTGGAGGGACACCCCTCTGCCAATAATATATATATATATATATATATATATATATATATATATTGAAGAGTAAACACAAAATAGATATATATATATATATATATATATATATATATATATATATATATTATATAATATACCGAAAAATGGGGGAAAAACCGCGTCAATCAAAAAAAATCTGTTGATTCATTAATGAATCTATGAAAAATTGAAATTCTGAAATTACATCTATATTTAATAGTTTTTCTCACATATTTGGAGTTTCCTTAATGTTGTAGAATAATTGATAAATAATAAAAATGTTGAAATAAATATTTTTAAATTTTTTTTGAAAAAAATTCCATTTTGCAAAAAATTGATTTTCGGGGAAATACCGGTCAGTGGCCATAGGAAAAACTGCGTCATTAAATATTTAATTTGGTTTGGCTGTGTCCAAAAGTAATAACAATTATAATTTAAATGTTAAATAGGGTCTAATATATGTTATTTTAGAATTAATTTGGATAGAAAAACACAAGTCTAAGTTATATTTTTTTAAGATTTTCCAATCGTTGATTTTTTACAAAATTTTGAAATTTTATTTTCATTTTTTTATGCTAAATAAGCATTGAAAAAAAAAGAATTATGACAATAAATTTTAATAATTTCTAATAATAATAGTAATATTTCAACTTTTTAACAAAATAGGCACTTTATATTATGAGTAGGTCTATGTACGCACATTTCACGTGAACTTTTTGACTAAAATTTTTTTACAATATTATAATTTAAATTATGACAATCAATTTTAATAAATTTTAATAATAATAATAATAAAAATAATAATAATAATAATAATATTTACATAATTAACAAAATAGGTACTTTATATTACGAGTATGTACGCACATTACACTGAACTTTTTTTTTATCCTTACACTAGATAAGAAATATAGTATAGAAAACATTAAACAAATGTCTTATAGTCTACGATACGTAAAAATTAAAATAAAATATTATGAAAACTAAAAAAAAATTGACATTTTTATATAAGTTAATAATGACCGGTTTTCCCCAATGCCTGACCAGTTTTACCCTGAAATCGAAAAACTTAACTTTAAAAATAAGCTTAATATTTTAAATTCTTTACATGGAAAATGTTTAAAATATACTTGCCAATATGCATCTAAATCGAAATTCTGATATCTTAATTCTACGAGATTCACGAGTCTTAGAAATTTTTTTCATTAAATTTTTTTTTTTTTTCCAAATGGGGGAAATTTTTTTGACTTCTAGGTTTAAGTTATTTACTTAAATTTTTATATATGGTTAAAATATATTCTATTTACTACTATAAAAAAACCTTTCTCCAATTGAAAAATGCTTTTATTTACAAGAATATTATGAATATTAAAAAGTGACCGGTTTTCCATCATTTTACGGTATATATATATAATATTATATTATAATATATATATTATATATATATTATATATTATATATATATATATTATTATATATATATATATATATATAGTATATATATATATATATATATATATATATATATATTAACATTTTTCTTAATAGAACTAAAGAAAATCCCTTAGTGTAGAACGCAAGATGTAAATGAGTTGGGTCTCCGGTTGACAACGGAGGAGAACTTTGTCCCCCTTCTGTTTCCCCATCGGCTCAAGCCCCCTAAAAATGTTAATAAAAATTGAAAAATATCGATATTATATAGCTATATTGATATTTTTCGATATATTGATATTATCTATATTTTAAGCGCCTAGAACATTGCCTTACCTATCAAAGAGGGTACTTGTCGATATTTTTTAAATCTGGGACCTCCCCATTCTGGAGGTCACCTACAACTCAACTGTCATATTATATATTATATTATATATACTATATATATATATATATATTAATATATATTATATATAGTATATATATATATATATATATATTATATATATATACCGTAAAATGGGGGAAAATCGGTCACTTTATAATATTGTTAATATTTTTTTAAATTAAAATATTTTTCAATTTGAGAAAGGTTTTCTAAGTAGCAAATAGAATATATTTTAACCATATATAAAAATTTAAGTAAATAACTTACACCTACTAGTCCAAAAAATTTCCCGAAGTTGGAAAAAAAATTTTTTTTTTAAATTGCAAAAAAATTCTTAAGACCTGGTGAATCTCATAGAATTAAGATATCACAATTTTGACTTAGATGCATATTGGGAAGTCTATTTTTAACATTTTCCATGTAAAAAATTTAAAATATTAAGCTTATTTTTTAAAGTTATTAAGTTTTTTCAATTTTGGGGGGACATCGGTCGGGTACGGGGGAAAACCGGTCAGTATAAACTTGTATAAAAATGTCTTTTTTTTTTTAGTTTTCAATAAAATTTTATTCTAATTTTTATGTATGGTAGACTATAAAACATTTGTTTAATTTTTTCTACCTATTCTTTCTTTTTTATTATTATTAATTATTATTATTATTATTATTATTATTATTATTATTATTACTATTATATTACAATTTATATTATTATAATAATAATAATAATAATAATAATAATAATAATAATAATAATAATAATAATAATAATAATAATAATAATAATAATAATAATAATTATTATTATTATTATTATTATTATTATTATTATTATTATTATTATTAATTATTATTGATTATTATTATTATAATAATAATAATAATAATAATAATAATAATAATATATAATTATTATTATTATTATTATTATTATTATTATTATTATTATTATTATTATTATTATTATTATTATTATTATTATTAATAGGCACTTTATATTACGAGGCCTACGTATGCAGATTTTACGTAAACGTTGACAAAAAAAAATTTTACAATATTATAATTTAAATTATGATAATAATAATAATAATAATAATAATAATAATAATAATAATAATAATAATAATAATAATAATAATAATAAAAATTATTAAAAATTATTAAAATTGATTGTCATAATTTAAATTATAATATTGTAAATTTTTTTTGTCAACAAGTATACGTGAAATGTGCATACGTAGGCCTACTCGTAATATAAAGTACCTATATTGTTAAAGTGTGTAAATATTATTATTATTATTAGAAATTATTAAAATTTATTGTCATAATTCTTTTTTCTTCAATTTTTATTTAGCATAAAACAATGAAAATAAAATTCATAATTTTGGAAAAAAATTCACGTTTGGAAAATGTCAATAAAATATAACTTAGACTTGTGTTTTTCTCCAAATTAATACTATAAAATTATTAAAATTTCCTTAAAATTATAAATTTATAGTCAGAATATTAGTTTTGGACAAACCACGACGTAATAATATATAATGACCGTTTCTCCCCGACGCCACTGGACCGGTTTTTCCCGAATTCAATTTTGAAAATGGAATTTTTTCAAAAGATAATTTAAAAATATTTATTTTCGTATATTTTTATTATTTTCTTATTTCTATAACATTAAGAACTCCAAATGTGAGAAAAAACCATTAAGTATAGATGTACTTAAAAATTTTGATTTTTTCATGATTTCATAAAAAAAAAAACCCCGGCGATTTTTGACCGATTTTCCCCCATTTTACGGTGTATATATATATATATATATATATATATATATATATATATATATATATATATATATATATATATATATATATATATATATATATATATATATATATATATATATATATATATATATATATATATATATATATATATATATATATGTTATCAATATACTTAAACGAGTCTCACCTTATTTATACATAAATTCCAGTCGCCTTGGCTTTAAGAGCAAATTCTTCCAAAACTTTTTCGTTTAATTCTTGTTTTTTTTCAAGCTCAATTATTATTTCCTTTTCGATTGATATTCTGGCTAGAGATGAGAGCCGTTCATGAGTCATACTACTTCTTAAAAATGATTTAATACGATCCAGAACAGTAAAAGTTCTTTCATTTGAAACAGATGTTACTGGTATTGTTAATAGAAGTTTAAGTAATTTTGTACTTTCAGGAAAAGCAGTCAGCAG
Source organism: Trachelipus rathkii (assembly GCA_015478945.1). Classification (NCBI taxonomy): domain Eukaryota; kingdom Metazoa; phylum Arthropoda; class Malacostraca; order Isopoda; family Trachelipodidae; genus Trachelipus; species Trachelipus rathkii. Next base: position 3,877 of record JABUQX010026786.1, on the reverse strand, counting down.
TCCGAGTTTATGAAATAGTTCTAAAAGAACATTTGCAGATTTGCATTTCTTGAAGTCACTATCAGAGTAAATATACTTAAGCTCGCACATTAGTGTTTTATAATCAATCAAATTTGGATATTTTGATTGCAGTGCATTAAATTTTTGCAATGGAAAGTTTTCGGCAAATTCCGCAAATTTGCTGAGGTCAATCAAGTCTAAGAAAGAAAACTCCTGAATGTTGGAATATCTTTCTTCCAGACCAACTAGTATATTGTCTATTATTTCAAAGTAAATTGCTTTATAGTTTACTGGATATTTTCTTGTTCTAGTACTATGGGGGAATGAAAAGTTTCCTCCTCAATGTTACTCCGTGTTTCCTGGAAATTTTGTTCATACTCTTCATCAAGTCGTTTGTTCCTAATAAACTCAGCAAAATCCAATAATTTTTGGTGCAAAAATAACATATCCAGCTGTCTACACTGCAAGATTTCAAACAATTTTTCTGCATGAGAGAAAATATTGTCAAAACTGTTAACAAAAAACATGAAATCATATACTTTTGTAAGTAAAATATTGGCATCTTCATCCCATTTAATACTGTTATCTAAAATGGTCTGTAGTGCTTTTTTCAAAGCATCTCTATGTCTTTTAATCACTGAAATTGTTTTTGATCTATAACACCATCTTGTTTCACATAAACTGGGTATACTAATATTAAACTCACAGAAAATAGCTTTTCTTTTTGTACTTAACGATGTAAATTTACTAAAGGCACGCAAATTAGAGAAAAATATTTTAACCACTGCTATTTTCTCTGAGAGTTTGCTTAACACTAAGTTTAGTTTATGGTCATAGCAGTGAATGAAATAGGCATATTTAAAACCCCTTGAACGCAGTTTTTCCTGAACGTTGTTTAGTTCGCCAGCCATAACAACAGCACCGTCATACGTCTGGCAGACTAATTTATTTTTGGCATCAGGATATGATTCTAAGACTTTCTATAATATCGGTTAATTTTGAAGAACTTCTATCTTCACTAACATCATAAAAACCAATAAACCTTTCCTCGATATTATGTTGTGCTACATACCTTATTACTATAGATAACTGTGCGTGTGTACCACAGTCTGTTGTTACATCTGCTTGTACAGATATATAGGGGGGCTTTCTCAATCTCATTTTGAATTACGCTGCCAACAACAGTATCAATAGCGAATATTATGTCATTCTGAATAGTACTAGAGGCTCCAGTGAAATGATGTGAATTTTCTTTAGCTGATAATCTTGATGCAAAAACACTGTCCATTTCTGCAAAACAGCGTAGCAGTTCAAGATAATTTCCATTTGCAGATTTGCATTTCTTGAAGTCACTGCCGGAGTAAATATACTTAAGCTCCCAAATTAAAACAGCAGTAATTAATCGATCTAGGTAATCTCTATTTTCTTTTACAAGCTTATTATGATTGTCTCTCTCTATCTGAACTGATCTTTCGATAGTACATTCGATATTGACATCACCAAAAGACTTTAGGCACTTATAGCATTTGCAAATGCGCCATTGAGACTCTAGTAATCGATGCTTTGAATCACTTAACGAATGATTGTTGTAAAATTGGTTAGTACCCTGGATGAGTCCATGACTTGGCCTGCCTTTGGCTTGGAAGTAGAAACATGGCCGAGCAATAAAGTTATTATCACAAATACTGCCACAAAGCCAGTCAATTTTCTCATACCATCTGTCATAAAATGCTCTGTTTCCTACTTATACACTTTAATATTGTAAATGGCGACCATTTTTCTTAAATCTGCTTTTTTTGGAGCAAATATTTCTTCTGCTAAAGGGTCATTTGTTTTAAATTCAATAATAATTTGTCAATGTTTTGGTTGTTCATTTTGCACCACAATATAAATTTTCACAAAGAATAATAAAAGCACAATATAAATTTTCACAATGAATAACAAATTGTAAATATAAATTGTAAATTAAATTTTACATACAACTAACTGGGAATGATAAGCTTTTCCTGCCGTGACAAAATGAAAAATGTTAACAATTTAAGAGATGGCAAAGACCAACAATATAAATTTAATTTTATCCAGGGCTAAAATAAAATATAATATACTATTATATATACTGTCTGTATATAACTATTATCTATTTTTATATCTTTACTATATATAATATACGTTATATACTATATATATATATATATTATATAATATTATCACTATATTATATATATTAATATCTACTCTACTATATTATTATCTTACTATATACAAAAAGCTAGGGTATATATATATATACCAAACTCTACTAACCCTCACACACAATCTCCTAACTCTCTAAGCTAAACCTATCTATATATATATATATTATATATATACTATATATATAACTTTATATATATATATATGATATATATATTATATTTTACTATATATATTCTTATCTATATCTATTATCTATATATATATAATATTCTACGTTTATTAACTATTTATATATATATAAATGCTATATATATAATATATTATATCACCTATATATATACCGTATAATCATTATATATATATTAATAATATATATATATATAATATATATATATATATATATATATATATATATAACCATACAATGATATTAAAACCATTCTAAAACTTTCCTTATGAAAAAAGGAAAAATTTAATTTTTGGGGGATAAGTTAAAATCGTATTCGGAAACCTTAATTCTCTCTGGTTCCTCTTCAGAACTGAAACTTTCTTTATTATTTTAACAGGTAAAAACTAAAATACACGTGGGGAAAAAAGGCAAAATGACGTCACACCTCTCCTTCTTCTTTCTCATCAACTTTTATTTCAAAATACTAAATTTTTTCCTTTTCTGCCTATGAATCTTTTACAGTGTCAAGTAAATAAACCTTCTGACACATTAAAATTGTCTTCACTAGAAATGAAATAAGCTTCTATCATCTGATTCAAACCTTTTTCCTTTGATAAAAACACAAAAGCAGCCTCTTCCCAATTAATATCATGTTCTTTTTCGGAGAAATGTTTAAATAATGCATTACTTACATTGCCTCTTCTAACTTCTCCCCCATGTTGCTCTTTTCTAATTTTTAGAGTTTTAAGAGTTTCTCCATAATAGGAATCACTGCACACAAGACAGGGTATTTTATATACCCCTCCTGCCTTTTCACGTTTGGTAGTGTTATTATTAATCAAAAGTCGTGACACAGTTTCCGGGAAACTGAAAACCATATTAATATTAAATAGGTGATTAAACATGAATTTAAGCTCAAGAAGTTGTGGGGAAAAAGGTACAACTTTAGTATTTTCAAAATTAGCAGGGGAATTTTCTCTCAAACCAATAAAGTTTAGATAGGCATGCTTTTGCTTTTGTTTAATTAATAAATGGGGATAGGCCAGTTTTTCGAAAGTATGATAAATAAAATTAATTTCTTGTTGTAGGAATGTTGGATCGCAATAATGATATGCTCTGAGAAACATATTATACACAATATTCTTTTTAATATAAAGGGGATGGAAGGAAAAATAATGAAGAAGCTGGTTTTGTATGGGTGGCTTACGATAAACTTTTATAAGCCATTAACTTGGTCGTTCCCCTGTGTAATTTTATTCTTATAATTAAAAAACGTGGTATTTATTCCTTCTATTTGTCTTTCAAAAGTAAAAGAAATTGTAGGAGTTAAATCATTAATCTAATGGAATGAGGAAATTGTTTCAACCTGAACAACCACAGAGGTACATTACCGCAATAACGTCTCCATCCATCCATACCTCTTCCCACTGTTAAAAAATTTTGGAATAAAGGTGACGCTCGCGGAAGGGAGCCTTGTTTCAAAAAAAAATTCCATCTATTATATATAGCCAT
>JABUQX010026785.1:0-48731 GCA_015478945.1 Trachelipus rathkii | reverse complement strand
GAGTTAGTGGTTGCCTATTCCTCCCATAAAAAAATCAGTAAGTGATATGCGAATGGACCAAGACCTTGACGGTTTGACTCATTAGAACTATTTGTAAGTCTTACAAAATGGATATCCGGCTCAGCAATTCAACTAATAATATATAAACTCACACAATATATATATATATATATTATATATTATATATATATAGTATATGATATATATTATATATATAAATATATATAATATATATATATATATATATATATATATATATAGTATAATACAACAAAAGAAGACAAATGCTATTTTTTTTTTGATGTGTTGATTTTCTCTCTTGAGAACATGTCAAATCGAAGTGAAAAGTTTTTTAGTAATGTTTTTTGTAAAATGAAAAAAATTGACCGAGACTCTTAAGAATATGAAGCGTCAGTGATTCATGGATTCAGAAGTTTATATCCTACAAGTACTCTCTAAAAATCAGAATTGTTTGCTAACAACTTGCAATAAAACATGAAGATGAGGTTGATCGAAATAGGTGCTACATGATGGCAATTTGTTGACTTTATCTTGTGCCTGGTAAGTCAAAGCGTTCCTTTGAGTGAACATCACGATGACGCAGCCTTGAAAAAGAAAAAAAAAGAAAAAATTAGTGGGATTTTGCCAAATACGGCAAAAACTTTTTGAATTTTAAGCGACATCCGAGTTATTGTACCAAGAAAAATTTAGAAAGAAATCAAAGACGTAAAAGATAATCTACTATTCAAGGTGATAGTTAAAGAAGTGTACTTATGCGGATTGTTCTCGTTGATCATGTCTAAGTAATTTCAAGGAAGAATAATTAATTATCAGTGACCATGTAGAAGAGCGATTTCTGGGTTTCCTGAAATGATTCACCTCTAGGGACGCCAAGAGTTTAAATTAACTCATTTTTGAGTTTTTAAACAAAGTAAAGTTAACTGGTATATCAAAAATCGCGAAACTCTTCGACGGATCCAGTGTCATGTCAAGGATTAACCTTGTTCTCCAAGCAAAACTAAATGAAGCCCACCCCAAAAGACATGACCCACCTACATTCACTGTTTAGCCCATAGACTCATCATGGTAGTCGTAGATTCTTGTTTGAAAGCTTAAACTGGAAATATATTTTTCAAATAATAGGATGACTTACATGTTCATACCCATCTTCAGAAAGTTCGTACATTTTTAACATCAAAATAGGCTTTTGAAATAGGAAGTTTGAGTTGCATTAGATGGAATTGTCGTCATGAGGTTGTAAAGCTATATTAAACAATTATGAAATAATTAAAAAGATTCTGGACGAAAAACATAATGCTCATTAAGAAGATTCAGTGGAGACGATTGGGATTCTAACTTGCATCATAAGACCACATTTTATTGTTAGTTTATTAGAGCTTCACTCAGTGTTATTATTACTTACGAATGTGCTGAATAAGTATTTTAATTGTAAGGATGCAACTCTTGGTCAAATGATTGAATTAATAACGGGCACTATGTCTGCTTTAGAGAAGAGCAGAAACCAATTTGACGACCTCTGGAACGAAATACAGAACTTCGTAAAGAAACTTGAAATGAAAACAACATGAAATAATGAAAAATTTCCTGACAGAGTCGACACTCGCCAAGGGTAACCTGGTGAACCTGTCATTAGACAAACAAATCTTCTGAATATTGGAAAACAAACGTCTATTATTAAGTGGAGAATGTTATAAATAACTTAAAAAAGAAAAAAAAATTGAAAATCTGCCTTTAAGAACAGTCATTCGACTCTTTTCTACAGTTGGATTTAAACCTAGAAGCTTTTGTAGAAAATTACAAAAACGTAATGAATATCGACACTTCCTCCTTCAAGGCCGAAACACTGGTCATTCAGATGTTCTGAAAAAAATAAAGAAAGAAGTTGCATTTCAAAAATTTCGAAGCAGATGTCTGATGAGACTTGGGCCCCCAATTTACTCATTGGGTTGTGAAAGAAGTATTTTGCGCCATGCGACGTATTAAGGACATGGCTAAGGACAAAAACAAGCCAGAACAGGTTCTCAAATTTGTAATCTTTTTTTATTTATGAGAAAGCTAATCGTTAATGGAAAATTTAATGACGTTAATTAACGATTAATGGATTAACTAGTTAATGCCCCACTCTCTCTCTCTCTCTCTCTCTCTCTCTCTCTCTCTCTCTCTCTCTCTCTCTCTCTCTCTCTCTCTCTCTATATATATTATTATATAATATATATATATATATATATATAATATATATATTATATTATATATATATTATATATATATATATATATATAATATATATATACAGCCTGGGAAGAGGCCACTTCTGTAGTGACCGGTGAAGTGATCAGTCTCCTTTGAAGCCGGAAGAGAGCTGGACCTCTTTGTAGGCAGGAGGTGCTGGGAGTTCTTCTTCTCTTTCCAGACAAACAGGTCTAGTAGTTGTAGGAGGAGGGCTGTTAGCTATCTCTTCTTCTTCTGCTTGTCCTCCCACTTCACATGGAGCCATTCAGTTGTTCTCTTTGAAGTCCTCTCGTAGGTTATATAAAACTCAAATTTTGATTTTGATAGAATAAAAGCGATATGAAAACAACTTTTTCTTTGATACAGAAACCTTGTTGACCTAACGATTGCTCAATACAGTTTATTAACTGCGTTCAAATTACCTGACACGTGTAATTTGTAAGTCTAATCACAATATGCAGATTTCCAAATTTCATCAACTAAACAAAGGATATTTTATTTAAGGTAACATATATTTAAAGTGCAAAATGCCATAAAACATTAACACCGAATACTCTATCAAGTCTTTTGCTAAAAATAATGATAAAATACATAAAAGCTTTTAAGCGAATTTCAATTCTCTCTCCGACAATAAATTCGACTATAAATTAATATTAAAAATTAAATAGTAGGATTCTTTACAGTAACACTTTATTGTAGATTTAACGTTTTGCCTATAGATAATATGTTATTTTTAAGAACACAGATTATCATACAATTTAAACCCTCATCATTATCTTCAATATAAAAAACAAATATACATAGAAACAAATTATACATATTTTGCAAAATGTACCTTCATGTATATTTAACATCAATTTATGAATAAAATTTATTTTAGCTGCATAATGAATTAATTCGTCTTGCATCAATCTGAACCTAGATGGTTTAAAAAGTTTCATTGCTTCTAAAAAAAAAGGCCAACGAAACATATTAAAAGAAATTCAAAAAATAATAATAGTTTACTGGTAAACAATTATATTAATACTATTCCTATATAGTATATATATATATAATTATATATAATATATAAATATATATTATATATTAAATAATATAATATATATTAAATATAAATATATAATAAATATAATATATATAATATTATAATATAATATACATATATATATATAATAGTTATATATAATATTAGATATATATATATATTATATATATATATATAATTTATAGATAATATCAATATTATTAGCTATATAATGATGATTAAACCTCACCCATAAAGGTGGATTTTCAAACAGCCTATCTTGCCTCATCTATTGGGGTACCGTGGTGAGTCGTGCACCCACTCAAAAACAATATATGATAATATAAACTATATATATATAAATAATATATTATATAATAACTATATTATATATATTATATATATATATATATATATTATATATATAAGATATATATCCGGACTGACACAGGTAAATAATGCATCGCTTGGTATGCTTGAACCCTGAAAAATGTTTATGGGATTCCGATGTATGGAAACTCTAGTATACTTTAGCTGATCCGCAGCAACAATAATTAAGCACCGAATTTCCGGAGCAGGAGCCCCAGGTCTATAACAGGTTCAGGTGGAACTCTAGCTTTAGTGAGGTTAGTAGATATTTATATTATAATATATATATATTATAATATATAAATAATATATATATAATATATTATAGATATAGTATTATTAGGAGCATCGTAAAGGTTGCTGATAATGTTGATCGTATAGAGCTCTGTATTTATTAATTGAATGACATCGAGTTTAAGGTACGGCGACTCTTATTGATAATTATTAATTACTCAGTCATTCCCTCTAATATTATAATCTAGTTGGTTCGCCAAATAATCAGTATGAATATGCTAACTGTTGGTACAAACTACGATTGTTAAATAAATTATTATAATAAGTATATATATATATGCATCAGTTTAGCAAGAGTAGTATATTTATTGCTAAGAATCATGTATGTTGCAAGTTATTTTTTCTGGAAAGGGGCGGAGACTAAAAGAGTAAGCCTATATATTATTAAATAAATATTTCAGGTGTTCAAATGAATAAGTATCGAAATGTGTGTGTGTGTGTGTGGTGGGTTTGTGTGTGTGGTGTGTATGTGTTGTGTGTGTATGTGTGTTGGTGTATGTTGGTGTGATGGTTGATGTATGGTTTGTTGATTGTTGATGTGTTGTGTGTGTGGTATTTTATTTTCCTTGTTCTATTAACAATAGTTTAGTCTAGGTCCCTCGTTAAATCCTTTTGTTAATTTACTGCGTTAATGTAAATATTATAGATGGATTTGTTTAGTGAAATGCTTGAAAATGTGAATGGCTTAGTTTTGATGTATATATTTAGTTTAACTTACTGTATGTATATGGGAAATAAATGGAATTTTGTTTACAATTGTACCCACAGTTTATGCCAGCGCTTTAATGGTTTCTGTGTAGTGTTATACGGTTATTGTACCTTGATAAGTCTGTCTAGATTGCATGGTACGGTTTTTATTGTGTTGTGACAATCGTTCATTAGACTCTTCGATGAGTAATTTCACTTTTGACATCGCTCGAGCGTCTATGATCGAGTATAAGGCTTGATGTTAATGTGCATACTTGTTTCGTTGCACTAAATGCTTTGAGTATATATCAATGTGTCTATATACAGTGTATTAACGAATTATCAGATTTAAATATTTATGGTAGTGTAATGATCTCAAAATTAAAATATAGCAAGTAGAATATTAAAATAAGTATAATATCTAAATAGTCTAATAATCTATTAATAAATTTATTATAAAATTAACCAAAGTATAAATGAATATATAAATCCATTAATATAATTGCTACAGTGAATAATATTAAAAATATAAAAAATTATAAAGTTAAAAATTATAATACGTATATATATACCCACAAGCTATATTATATATGTTCCATATAATAACTTATTAAAAATTAATAACAGTTGAGAAAAATAAGTTAAAATATCATAATAGATCCCATGAAAGACATCCAAAAATAGGATAATAGTATTGAAATGAATTTACTACAAGAGTAGACGATAAATATGGCATGATTGACAAATTATAATAAAGTTTAGCCAACCAAATAATAATCGTCAAGTTCATTTTGGGGAGTATTATATAGTATATTTATGGTGAACTAGTATCTCACTAAGGAAGAGACACTGTGTGTGAGTACTCGATCGCTCTCTGAGTCGTCTGAGAATTTTGGAGAAAAGGAATTCGGTCTTTATCTCTGCAGACCGATAGCTCGAGTGGAGACTAGAACGGGATAGGAGAGTGTACGTAAATGCACACCGCCGTCCTCGATGGAAGCATGGGTCTCCCAGGGTACAGGAATCCTCCGGCTCTTTTGGTCTTTGTGGTTTATAATGAATGTTTAAACTCGCGCGTGGTCGCACGCGCCGGTTGCGCTCTACTCCGCGCCTCGGCTTGCCTTACACTCCTGGAATGGTGTGTCTATATTAATTCGTCTCTCTCTCTCCTCTTCTGTCCTTCTCCCTTCTCTGCGTCACTTTTCTTCCTGTGTAATCCTTCTTCCTCTCCTACTGTATATGCTAGTTCCGTATGCATTTCATTTGTCTTCTTTTTCTCGGTAAGGTACGCGCCTGGTCGCCGCGCGGGCGTGCTCTCGTACTGGACTCACAGTGCCGCACCAACTCACGATCGGTCATACACAGGATACGAATCTCCGTTCTCATTCTATCCTGCGATCGAATCTCACTAGCTGTAAAACTGAGCTCTAATCATCCTGTTTCCATAATTTTCAAAGTAGTATAGTCTCTCTTATGCTGCATCGATATAATTTTGTATTGTGGCTCTACTAGAGCTAGCCTTTTATCCTGTAGAGGTTGAGAGAGTGCAGCAAGGGATCAGACGTATTCATCGTAGGACGTATGTTTAGGGCTATTAATTATATAGCATATACATTCCATAATAATTCACTCCCTATATCGTTTAAAGTTCATATACTAGTTAGTTATGGAACGATTTGACCTTGTAGCTATAATAGGGGCATACAACCCTTTGGGGTGACCTACTCGGTTCAACCAATATAAATTCTACAGTGAACTCACTAATATATGCTCGATTTGGTAATATCGTTATTAAGCTTAATCTTTTGTATCTACTACTCAGACACATCAACATATAGGTATTATACTGGTGCGTTTATTTTCGACCTATATCTAGCTCTCGGGACGTACTCATTATTATTATATATTATCATCTATACGTAGATATAGTCATAAAAAGTCTTATAGTCTACTTATATTATATCAATTATATATTTCATGGTATGTAAGACTATGATAAATCTCTTAATTCTCATATCTGAAGCTAATAAGGTATATAAGGTGGTATCTGTAAGTCACATAACTGTACGCTCAAAATCTACAGCTCGATGTATCTGATGATTAATGAATTTTTTTTTCGTATTCATTTTAGCTAAGTGTTAAATGACACCAGTGAAGACGTAGATAAGACGAATTTAAATAATTCAGATTATAGGTAATGCGATATCTAAATTATATCTATCGTTTTATTTCCCTCAACTCCCGTTGTTTACGTATGGTCTGGGCAAGTGTATGAATAATATTTTTCCTAAGGACTTCACAGAAATACTCTTTTCATAAATTGCATTTCTATTCTTACAGTTCTGGTCTGTCGAGATAGTCGTTAGCACCATTGAATATGTTAATCTGAATCATCGCTATTATATTCTACTACTCCTCATTTCACGTTGGTTTTTGTGTTCGCGACGAGTTAGAGGGACTTAGAAATCCCTTATTCTCGCTTATCGATAAGATAGAAGTAGAGGGTAATTGAGAGTCTTATAATCTTTTTTTGAAATGCCTATGAAGCATAAAATATATGTGTAAAGGACTGTTGGAAGGGTAATAAATTTGATTTTTTTAAATGCATGATTAATTATATATAGGGGAGCGCTGAGAGTCGAATGAGGTGAATATAACCTCGCTTGTGTGTGTTAGTGGTCAGGGTGTAAGTCAATAAAAGATTTTAAGGCTTATAACTGATTTATTTTTTATAAACTGATCACATATGAGTTTTGGTGACCGTAGGTCACTCCCTATAGGGGGGTGTATTAGCTTCTAATTTACGGTCAGAGTATAATTCGTTTACTGAAACTCTGATGTGTTACGATACTACTCTCGGAATGTGATAATTATATTAGGATTGTGTTTATTGAATGAAGTCTCTCACTCACTCACTCACTCACTCACACACTTATATCTCTCGGAGACGTTTATGTACTTGAAATAGTCCTTCGTAGAATAGGGAGTGGATGTACTTAGCCCCCCTTATTATTATATTACGTTACTATTATAGACGACAGAGTTGTTTGTGTGTGTCTTTTATTATGACTCCTCATACTTAAACATTTAATATACTATATACTATATTATACCTATAATATATGAACTCCCTAATCCGTATATACCTGCCAAACCTACATCAAACTACATAAAGCCATATTTACGTCTTCGGCAGCCAACAAAACAAGCTTACTTCGAGCCGCGACCCTAGGTTACTAAACAGTTCTATTTAGCCGAAAAGTTCAGGATTCAGTCTCTCTCCCGCATCGTGAGTCCTCGTAAAGTTTAGTTACGTTTGATCTCGCCGCTACATGTAGTCAACCTCGAGCTCCCACAAATGGAAGTATTTAACCCTTTCTCCTAGGCGGACGCCTCCTCCCCGAGCCGCCCGTCCCGGGGGACGGAGGGGGAGGACGTTCATACCCCGGAGGCGGATGGTCGGGAACCCCCCGCCGACACCGAAGCACCAAAGAGCGGCGCTGGTTCGCGAGACCATCCCCCGGAGCGCGGGGGATTAAGTCCCCCCCGGCGTTAGTCCAGCCTAGAGAGCGACGCAAACCCCGACTCCATCCGCAAAAATACAGAATAGAGGCGGTGATGTTAGCAGGAGATAATTACGTTGTAGGGTCAGGGATTGAGGAGTTCGTGTCGAGGCGGCGGAGGGTGGTGAAGTCGGATTATCGTGACGCGCGCCCGCGAGTATGGGTTACAGAGTTACGTGCGTCACAGAGGACTGCGCTGTCTTTGGAGGGTGTGGTTCCGTGAAACAGATCAGAGTATTACGATACATTTCGCTGGTATGCCTAAATCTCAGAAAAGGCCAGGTGTGGGGAGAATAGTATAGAGAGTGAGCGCAGTAGTAATAGAGGTAAAAGGAGGAGGTAAAGTAGAGGTAGTCGAGGAAGAAAGGTAAGGAATGTAAGGGTAGGATTCAGAGTTGTAGTGCACTACTCAGGTTGTAGTGGACGGTAGTAGTTGCGAGTTAATTAAGTTTATTATTATTATTAACTAAGTATTCTATATATTCTAATACTGCAATTACTGTTTCTAAAGTGTTAATATCGTCTCAATTTAGGATTGCATTTGCAGGATAAACGTTTTTCTTAAAATGTTGTATGGACTAAAATTTTTAATTTCATAATAATTACTCAAGTTTATAATAATAACCTGTTTAAAGTAATTTTTTATTTTTTTCTCAAGTTTATAAAATGGATAAAATCGTTAGTTCTTATATTTTTATATTTATGATATCTCTGTTTTAAGTGTGTGATTTAATATGTGCGTGCTATATCATTTTCTTGACTTATTCTTATGATCATATATACGTCTCTACTTATGATGATCTATCGAATTGTACTGATAACTGTCACGCTGCTTCTTAGGTTATTAACTATCATAATCTCTTAACGTGGAAGTGATTCTCTCTGTGGACTAGTGTAATTCTATTCTCTCATGTTTTATTTTTAATTTTTAACTTTAAATTTATGTTTAATTTTTATTTTCTACTGATTTTGTTTTGTTTTTATGAACTTTGTTGTGTTTTAATTTTATATTTTATATAGTTTTATTTTGCTTTATACTGATGTCATGTTTTAATTCTTATTTAATTCTAACTTTTTAATTTTTAGATATCAGTACATATACCATTTACGTTAATTCGTATACTACTGACGACAATAGCATTTAGCAAAATATTAACATCACATAGGTTTAACTACTACTGTAATCAATGATATACTTTATGAGTTCCGAAAGGTTTGCCTAGCAAGATTTAAAATTCCGAAAGGGGTGTTAAATTAAAATATATCTGACAAATGTTCCTCAACTCGAATTTTCGTTTGCGCATAACTATCCACATACTCTATATGATATCATCTACAAATTTGTTTCTATTTTTTTCCAATTTCAACTTTTGAAATTATTTTTGGGAATTCTTTAATACTATAATTATATAGGGATTTTCTCTGACATAGTTGGAATCAACCCACATGGTATAAGAATGTATGCAATTTTAAAAAGCAGAAACAAATGAATAAAATTTATCAAATTAATTTATTAATAGTAATGATTAGGTGATTCTTAAATATGACGTTTTTTAATGAAATTTTCAATATTGTTTTTATATACCAAATATTTCATTAGATTATAAATATATCTCCTCTCTTATGACATCTGCATGTCTCAATAGCAATTCTCTCTCTCAATAATCCTCGTACTTTTCTTTTTGCTTTTGTTTGACTTTATAGAATTTTACTGAACAATTACAAATTTTATTTAGCAGCAGGAGAGTCTTAAGTTACGATTTCCCTTACGAATTTCATATCATGACGATTTGTTTTTTAATTGCTTTTTAAATCTGTCTTTTTTAAAATATGAATGTAAGTCGTAGTCGGATTAGAAAGTAGTATTTTGAAAAAATAAAATAAAATAATTAGGTGTTTCTCTGATAACTGCCCAATTTCAAATGTATTTACTATTAGGTAAATTTACTTTAATTAGTGAAAAGAAGATTAAGAAATGTTAAGGCGTGCTATGCTAATGTTTTGTGGACAAATTTAAGGGGAAAAAGCCTCGTAATATATAAAGGTTAGCATACTGTTAAATTTTTTTTATATTTATAATTTGTTATAATAAAAAACATATGGGTTTTTATTCCCTTAACTTTGATTTATATTTCTAACTCTATATATAGTAATGGTGTTGAACCGTTTTTTAAATAAAAAATTATTAAAATTCTCTTAAAATTTTACGCTTTTCTTTTATTTTTCACATTACCAGTCAGAAGGTCGAAAATTTATGTCCAGATTGAAAATTTGCGAAATTATTGTAATTTCTTAAAATTGGAGTTTTTATTACGGATTTTTTCAGCATTTGAAAATTTAATTGTTTCATTGAAATGACTATTTCCAAAAAGGCAGAAAAGCTAATATTAAAAGTTTTAGATTCTTTTAAAATCCTAACTATTTAATTTGTGTAGAAAATTCAAGTTAAAATTGAATATTTTATATACGAATAATATTATTTTTTGTAAAAATCTCATACAAATAAAAAATAAAAATTGTATTATATAAATAATTTAAAAAATCCTAACAGCTTAAAAGTTATTTATCAATCCGAATAATAATCAACATAAATATCTTACTGTAATATAATTTAAAAATTAATAGAAAATTCTACATTGCAAAATAAACCTGTTTCTATAAGAAAAAAGTCCAACCCTAAAAATAACGATTACTTGTATTTCTCCTAAATTTCCCTTACAAAAATTCTTTGCCTTTTGCATGACATATTAGCATGATTTAATATCCTTTTCTTTATTAAAATAACAGGTATGTTGTAGTTTATATCTGACGATATTGAAATTTCTTTCAGCATAACTTGAAAATAATTTTTTATTTTTAATGTCAAAAATATTCGCCTGAAAAAATACCTGTGTTTTACTCTATAATTTTTTAAAAACTCCGAAATAATGAATACTTAATCCGAACTTTCAAAAAAATTCACGAGGAAAGGAAATATCATAATAATAAAATATTTAGGAAAGGAGAAGGTTTAAATTATGTGCTTTCTGTTTAGAGACGTCATAGTTAAAACTTTGTAAAAACAGACGTAAAAACTTTATTGATTTACAAAAAATGTCCGACAAAATTAGATGTTTTTTTTCTTCTGTCTTTAAAATTGGTCACCCATTTATAAATAGATGTTAAAACAGGTCCTCTAATAATCATACTAATTTGAAAAAAATTTAAATTTATTGTTTAGGGGCTTTTCAGTATTTATCTAACCATAAACAATATTGAAAAATGTCAGTATTTCAAAAAAAAACCGTCAATTTAAGGACACCTTTTTTAAATGAACATTTTCAACTCTATTTGATTTTATATACTCAAAAATATTTTCAATCTAACTGTTGATAACAATTTTGTTTTTAAATTAAAAATAAAATGTTATTTAACTTCACAAATACTCTTCTTTTTATTTTGTCTTCAAATGCTTTTTGGTATATATATATGAATTGAGA
Organism: Trachelipus rathkii; assembly: GCA_015478945.1. Classification (NCBI taxonomy): domain Eukaryota; kingdom Metazoa; phylum Arthropoda; class Malacostraca; order Isopoda; family Trachelipodidae; genus Trachelipus; species Trachelipus rathkii. The sequence goes on along the minus strand of JABUQX010026785.1, from coordinate 37,065 downwards.
GACTCTTAAAGAGATACTGCGATTTCCAACCATATGTTCATTAAACATTTATTAGAACAACTTTATATTTTGTTGGTCATTTTTGCAAAATTTCCAATGAATATTAAAAATTTAGTAACGGGCTGAAGGGGTAGATTTTCAGCAAAATTTGAAAAAAAATAAAAAAAAACGTAGTTACATTTGAAAAAATTGCAAAAATTCAAAATCTCAAAAAAAAATAAAAATCAAAGACAAAAAAAAATATTAGATATAAAATAAAAATAAAAAAAAAAAAAAAAAAAAAAACCTCAATTAAAAAAAAACAATAAAAAATATCTTTAAAAATTTAAAGAAATTACCAAATAATATCAAAAAATGTATGAAAAAAAACAAATTATAACAAGAGGGGACTACGGTAGAGCCGATCAATCTGAATGCTGACTCTGCTTCCTATTGAGCTCCGACGTCGTTGCCGTTTAGACACGTTATTAGACCGTTTAACTCTTTTCTAATCTGTAACCTGGGTATCGTTAGTACTCGAAAAGAAAAACGGTTAAATTAAATTCAAATTTTAAAATTAATTCTGTAAAAAAAAGTCGAAAATTTAAAGAAAAACAAATAAAAAAAGACCCCATCCGTAGAACATAAAACAGAGTGTGCTCGATAGATTTGCGCTTAGTCCTGTTGATATAATATAGTCTCGCGGCAAATACTTCATACTCTCGAAACGATATGTCCATCACTATATCTCATTTTATATAGAGGTCCGAATTAAATAAATATAAATAATTAATGAAGAAAAAGTAGAAAATAAAAAGAAAAACGAATAAGAACGCTCTGGCAATATTATAGAATGTTTCGCGCGGACAGACCCCCAAGGCATATAGCGTGCCAGATATCCTGCGATATCCCTTCAAGGATTACGTGTGAGAATTTGACTCAATACTTATCTCTGACCACTATCGCGCACTAGTGCTCAACACAAATTTCGTGGCCAGGTTATGCATGTGGGTTCCGGTGGTGTGCAATTAATTCAATAAACAGGTTACTCTTGAGATCGCGAAGTAAGCTCATGAGCCTTGACAGACCGATCACGGCACACCATTTCCACTGCCCTGAGCCGGGTATCAACGCGTTTTCGCACACCACTAATCGCTCAGATCATGATCATACAGTCATCCCTAGCGCAAGACGAAAGACATCTCGATTCACATCATTGGTTAATGTGTCTCGCCGTTGTGTTGTATTCCTTTGTCGGCGTGATTGATTTTTACATAAAAGCCTTGTGTGTTACGCACTTTCACGGTTGCTTCCTTCTCGTGTGACCCCTCCCTTCTTAGATCGTATGCCTAGACTGTGCCTTCCTAGCTCGAACTCTCTTATATCTCGGTATCTGGCCTCTTCGTCCACTCTTGACGGAACCACTACTGACGTATTCGGTACTCTCTATGCTTACTAAAGTCGTGTCGAGCTGCATCGCTCAATGCGTTCAGATCCTCTCCCACGATTACGCCTGTGTCTTGAGCGGTTTGCTTTAGACCGTGTAAGCTGCTCTGAGACATATTATAGCCACAATCTCTGTGCAGCTACCTCATACGACTGATAGATAGCCATAATACGATTCTCCTCGTTAAGCGCGCCATGTGTCCACTAGCACATCATCCGGCAATATCTTCGGTCGGTGACCGGAATGGTAGTATGTGCCAGTGCATGGTTCGTTTAATCCGCTGAATATATATATAGTGTCTCTCGGTGAAGCGCCTCATTAGTGCCAACTGCTCGGTGGTATCAGTACGTCAGGCCTCATTTCTGGCCGCGTAGTTCTCAGACGGATGCCGCGAAACCCCCCAGTGCCAACAGATATTATGCATATTGAGTGGATAGCCAACAATGCTTACACTAATACTCCTCTCTGCTGTAAGATATTTATCACATCCCCATGTGCAGATTTCATGCGCTTGCTGCACACATGATCCCTTAGAATCGTGCTCACATACCTCTCTTTGTATGAGCATCATCTTCTCGCCTCTCCGAATATATGGCCAGCCGAACTTGTGCCTAATCCAACTAATCTGCGTCAAATTTTTATTTTAACAAAAACAATTTTAAGACACCACCCCTTGCTTAACTCTTTTCTTACCTCTACGCTGAAGTCATACCCATCGGATCGCAATTCCTGTTTAGGCTGGCACCATTGCAGCTCAATATGAAGCCACTTATCGACGATCCCGTGAAACAATTGCTCCGGCACAGTTTCTTCAATCCCCTCGTTCTTGTAACCTCTCACTCTCCTATTCATCGCGATAGCACCGTGGCTTGCTCCTCTGTTTGTGAGAAAATTCCTCTCCGTGCCCAGCTGTCACGAAGCCGATATAGAGAGAAACGGCATCAGTTGGTGCGTGTGTCGGTTTCACTCTCCGTCAATTTTACCAATCGCACCATATCAACGGATACACCCTCAAGTGCATCAGACTATTTGTTTTACTACCTTCCTATTTGTCATTCAACATTTACCTCGGCTGTAATTAACGTGCGCTCCCTTCATGCTGAAATACCGTTTAAAAAAACTCATTTATAAGATAATTACAAATAATTATTCAAAATGCTTTAAATCTAGGAAAAAAATCGTACGTCGACTTACGTATACCGTCTAACACCGGGTTATCGTGCATGTTAGGTCAATATCATAGATCTCATTGACGCACAATCATTGGTAGACTACGTTATCACATGATTTTTGTCGTCGACCCAAGTACTCTTTCGTTATATGTACTCCAAAGAAATTCCTGTAAATAGTGAAAATTTATAAGGAAAAAAGCCTCGTTTTTAATTAATTACATTTTTATCAATATTTCTGCCCATTAAGAGTTTCTTTAAGGAAGAATTAAAATTTTTTATTTAAAACACCAGTGTTTTTCCAACTAATGGAAAATATTGGTTATACTATAATATTATAATTAAAATACATAAAAAAAAACAAGAATATGCAGTGCACAATAAAAATACGAAAATGAAAGAACACCCACATTAATAAACGCAATTTAAGAACACCTCTCTTAAAAATAATTTAATAAATTCTCTTTTTTCTGCTTTTTTTAAATAGCATTTCAATTCCATGATAACACATTATTTTTTTGTATTTTCGGTTTGAACAAAAGTACAGAAATTTTCGATCTTTTTAACCTTGAATTTTTAAGATTTTTTAAACAAATAATTTCAAATAGTTGAAATTTTAAGGAAAAATCATTTACTTTTGAAAAATGAGCTCTTATTTCTCTACACTGATGAAAATTTAAAAGAAAAAAAACGTTTATAAACAACATATAAATATTTTATGAATAGTAAAAACAATACCTTGAGAATTTCCTTATAATTTTATCTATTTATTAATATAAAAAACAGATTAAAATGGGATGAGTTTTTAAAGGTATTTCAGCATTTGAAAAAAAATCAATGTGATTTCATTAAAAAATTTGCAATTTTTCAAAACAGCAGATAAAAGAGTAAACACAAATTAATAGTTTTAGGTGTCTTAATTGGACGTTTTTTAATGAAATTTCCAATCAAATTATTATTTGTTTCTATATCTCAAAAAGTGCTAAGCTCATATTCAAAAAGTTTGGCAACCTTCTATATTAATTTGTGTAAATAGTCTTAACATCTAAAATTACTCCTTTTAAGTCTCTCTCTCTCTCTTTCAAAAACTATTACAAATAATATAAAATACTTCATATTAAAAGTACGATTTACTTTTCCTAAATTTTTTCAATTCTACTGTTTGAATTTTATTTGGGGTATAATTCTTAAAATTGAGTTTATTTACGGGATTTTCAGCATTTTGAAAAAATGAAGAGTTGTTTCTGCTAATTTGATATACAAATTGCGAATTTCACAACAATGTCAAGTTTAATTTAGTGGTTACAATATTAATTAATAGTTTATAGGTGTTACTTATGACTTGTAGGGACCGTTCTTTAATGAAATCATTACCAATATTTGGGTTTTTTAAATAATATATATCATCCAAAATTATTTTATTTTTAGTTGTTGAAAAAATTTGTTTATATATAATAATAAAATTAATCATAATGTTTTATTTTGAAATTTTACATACTAGGAACAGTGTAAACTTTATCCTTAAAATATTGTCACATTAAAGAAATTTAGAGTTCTTAAAAAGTTAACGATTTATTCCTAAATTTCAAACATTTGAAATTATTTGGTTAAATCTTAAATTGAGTTTTTAACGAGTTTTTTTTCAGCATTTGAATAAAATAATGTGTTTCATTGAAATGCAATTCAAAAAAGCAGAAAGATAAAAATAATTAAATAGTAATTTAGCCTCATTAAAAAATTGACGTTTTTTAAATGAATTTACAATAATATGTATTTTTAAATATACCAAATATCATTAGTTGTGAAAACAGCGTTTTATAAAATTTTACATCTTAAAAAAAAAACTTTTTTCATAAATAAATAATTTCACGATTACAAAAATATTTACGAGAAACTTTAAAAAGTACAAGATTTTTTATTAATATTAACATTTGAAAATTATTATAGTTTTATTTATAAAATTGAGTTTTTTACGGTATATTCAGCATATTTGAAATAAATAATGAAAAAAATATTCATTAAATTGCAATTTCAAAAAGCAGAAAGCGAATTTATTAATTCCATCTCTACAAATTGAGATTATTTTAATGAAAATATTCAAATATTATTGTATTTATAATAACCAAATAAATTTTTAAAATAGTTGAGAAAAAAAACACTGTTTTAAAAAAAAGAATTTAAAACTTACTTAAAATTACACGCTTATTTCTTAAACTTATTTCAATTAACAAATTTAAGAACTACTTAAAGATACCGAATAATTTACAACTAAATTTCAACAAATCATATTAAATTTTGGTAAGTCAAATGAAAAATGAGATCTTTCACAAAACAAAGGTATATTATCAAACTTCTCTTCTAAATTAAAACTACTATTCGAGTCGAAACTCGTCCAAAAAGCAGAAAATTGAAATTTAATAAAAGCAGTAGCTGAACAAAATTTATAAAAGGGATATATATTATAAATAGATAAAAATTATACAAAAAAAAAACCGAATAAAAATTTGATTTAATATTCTATATTACTAATTTTTCGCATTAATGCAAAAAACGTTTCTTAATATACCCTCTATTATTCGAACTATAATTCATAACAAACCTAACATACGTCCTATTCTAAGTTACAGCTTTAGTTCATGTAATGTCATATATATATTTTCACATGTTATCATATTGACACTCTTACAAATACAGTATCGGATTTTTCTTCCTAAGATGTGGTTAACAAATTTAACGAATGGTGGTGTAGGAAGAGAAAATAAAGACTCCTTTGCTCTCAGTCTTAATAAATTTTTTTATAGTAGAAAACATAATGTTTAAAGGTATTGTTTTCTCAGCATTATTGATAAATATATAAATAATTGTGTTCATTTGTGTAAATCTAATTCATAAAAAAAGCAGAAAAGATAACATTTTTAATAGTTTGTATGCGGCTTGTCTATAAATGACGCTTTTGTTAATGGAAATTTCAGATATTTGTTTTTATGTACTCAAATATCATTAAAGTTGTGAAAACCTTTTTAATAAACAATATATTAGAACTTCATTAATAATTTCAGTCACACTCTTTGTCATTGGTCGAATTTTTAGAACTCTTAAAGTATGATTTTTCCTTAAATTTAACATTTATGATAATATTAAAATATTCAAAATTGAAATATATATTAAAACGGATTCCATCAGCCAAATTAATTAAATATTGAAATAATGTGTTTCATTGAAAATGCTATCAAAAGCAGAAAGAGAATTATATTAATTATTTAGGTGGTTCTTAATTGAAATATTTTTTTAAAGAAATTTCAAATATAATCAATATCTATTAATTTATTAGTTAAAATATAAAATAAAATTATAACAATAATTAAGTTTGTTGACAAACCTGTGTTTAATAAAAAATTTATCTTCTAAAAAAAATCCGCTTTTTCTTAAATTTTCACATTACAAAGTACGTTGAACTTTTTAAAAAGTTTTTAACGACATCTCTCTCATCTCTATTAATATTCAATATATGGACGAAACTCATCGGTAATTCTGAAAAGTTATGTTAAATAAATATTTTAAAGCTCGCTATTTAGAGCAAACTATGTTGATAAAAAAATAATGTGTTTTCAAAGGAAAATGCTAAATGAAATTTTCAAAGATGAACTGAGATGAGAAATTAAATTTATAATAGTTTTTACGTTGTCTTAAATTGAGTTTTTTTAATGAAATTTCATCTATTGTGTCTTTTACATTTTACTCAACCAATAATATTGTTTCATTATGAAAACACGTTTGTGCTGCGCTGTTGATGTGGGTGTTTCCTAGAAGAAATGCATGACACTAATGTTTTAATTATACAATAGTAATAAAAAATAAGTATAAACATCTAAAAAAACTTTTACGCTTTTTATCTTTTAAATTTTTTTCACCATTACAAAAATTGGAGAAACGTCGATTTCCAATCATGTGGCTTTTATAATTTCAAAGATGTTGATAAAAGAACGAATTTTTTCCTACTTATAATATTTCAAAAAAGGAATTTATTTTGAAATATTGGTATTTGGTAAAATTCTTTTTGTTAGAATAAAGAAAATCGTACTTTTAAAGAGTTCTAAATTAGTAATAATTGAGTTTTTTACGGAGATTTTCAGCATTTTTGAAGTAAAAATAAGTGTACAACAATTATATGGCTTTCCTAGAGAACCAGTGCCAGGTGCACGATTTCATATTTAGAATCTATTTATAATTTTATTGCGAATGAAACAATTTTTACCATAGTTAACTTTTCGTGTATTGAATAAATTGGTAAAGATTACTTACGAGAAGTGACCGGAGGTGAAGGCTGCCTAAAATTTATTTTGGAAATAAAATTAGAAGAAATGGAGAAATCCGAATCGTTTTCATGCTAGCATCTTTGAGGGGGAAAATCTCTCGTAGATAACCCACCCCCTTCTACTCCTCCACTATCGCCGTTCTTATTTCTATGACTGAAAAGGTTTTGAATGCTCTTAGTTATGCTGAAAGCACTATTATTAGTTTTCATATCAACAATAATAGAGATGCGAATGACACGTGATTAGCGTAACGACATTCAACAAACACTGCAGGCTAAGATCGAGCCACACAAAATCAGCAATCCTCGCATCGAGAAAGATGCGATGTTACTGTTCTTATTCAAGCGATCAAATGCACATGAAGAAAAATACCACACAAAACAAATGCATTCGCGGAGGACTAAAACGTTTCCATGGGATTTATGTGTCGAGGAAACAGTAACCGTACCTTTTTGACCAAACATTCGAAAATCAGCGGAAGATTAAGAAAGGCTAATTAATGTGATACTTATTTTATTGATTATATAATTTATTGATATATATATATATATATATGTAATAATATATATCTTAACTATATATATATATATATATAACAATAATATATATATATATATATATATAACCTTAACTAATAATATAACTATAATATATAAATATATATATATATATATATATATATATATGTATATATACAGGTCTACATATATTTACCACTCCGTCAGTTTGATTTTTTTTAATATATTGCTACTATATGATACTAACAATGAATTTCAGTGGTAACGGACATGATTCAAAAGCTCGAAATATTTTAGAAAATAATTTTTAAAAATCACATTTCATAATAAATTTTTTTCAAAAATGAGAAATATCTCCAAAAAAAATTTTGACACTTACAGAAAAAACCAATTTTTATATTTTGGAATCAACGTATAAAGCTTATCACAAAAAAAAAAAAATAAAAAGGTTATATGTTAGAGGCTCAGGCCGACAGGGACTCAGGAGGCGGAGAAACCCTCAAATACCAAGGCGGGGTTTCGGGACCTCCAGAGAGGAAATGAAGATCCTACCTATCCGTTTCCAGAAGGTGGGAGGACCCAAATATCTTTCATCTTTGCGGTTTTTATTGGGTATTCTTTAGTTTGAAAAAGCTTTAAAAAATAAAAACAAAGTATCATTAAAAAAACACTTCAAAAAAATTATTTAAAATATTTCAGAATAAAAATTACGTAAAAATTACCATAAATTCACTTATTATTAACTTTAATGCATTTATAACAAAAATAAAGAAGGTCTTACCACTATTACGGCAAAAATCTATCATTTTCCCACTTTTTGAATCATATGGAATTTAATTTTCTTTCCTTGAATTGTATATGCTAAATATATTAAAAAAATCAGAAACTAGCAGGTCAAATGTTAAACAGAAAAAGGTCATATGTAACATATATATATATATATATATGTATATAACTTAACATATATATATATATATATATATATATATATATATATATATATATATATATATATATATATATATATATATATATATATATATATATATATATATATATATATATGGAGAGTGTTAAATATTGCATAATCATAATTTATTATTTTAGATGTTAAATAATAAATAGTAATTAAGAACAAAGATGAGGTAGAAATTTAAGCAACTTCGCTCACTTGGCAGAAGGAGAACCTCAGAGATTTTAAAACTGTTCTTGAACTCATTTTGTGTGCTAATTCATGTGTAGTGGTTCCGGTCCAGGAGAGAGGCGAACAATGCTGTACTCCATATGTTAACAGCCAGCATTTTAAATGTGAAAGCATTGCGATTATGCAGCTATTTGCTTTTAACTACATGTGTGAAAAGCCGGAACGAGGAATAGGACAGGGCTGGACATAGTATTTTGCCGCCCATGAAGAGGGCTCGCTTGCTTTAACTATTCGCCAGACTCAGCACTTTTTGGGGTTGGGGATGTAAACAGTCGTAAAAGCATCGATATTAATCCTCATTTATAACGTGCGGTGGTTTAATCAGTGAAGGCAGTTCTTCTTTTTAACTTCCGCTTATATTTCTTTATTTGTATATATATATATATATATATACTGTATATATATATATATATATATATATAATATATATATTAATAATAATATATATATATATATATATACTATATATATATATATATATATTATTATTATTAATAATATTGTAAATGTATTATTATTATTGTGTGTATTATTATTATTATTATTATTATTATTATTATTATTATTATTATTATTATTATCTTCATCTATCCCCAGTTGGGGTGGGGTTACGTGGCATACATCAGACAGAAAAAGTAGTGAAAATATGACTCAGAGTCGAAAGAAAGTTCTCCCCTTTTATCCATCGATTCAAAGGCAGTATAGTTTTTCGTTGGGAACAAATGGGTCAAACAAAGTCATTTCTGAAACACTGTCAGACGGGAGTTCATGGCATATATTAGCACTTAATATTTAAAAAGTACATTTAACCTCTTAAAAAAATATATATTTTATGTAAGAACAATTTATCTTGTTTTTAAAAATTGAAAAACAAGTACCATAAAATTACAAAATATAGTCTTACATTTATCTTTGATTTATGTACTTAAAGTGATTTAGTACTTCGACAATGTGGGAATTTCATGTTTTCACACATTATTTGATACTTTGCAAATTCATTTTCTCTCAAGTTCTTCTAATTCAATCTAATTTTCTCTTATCTCTCAACAGACAAGTCACATTTCATTGTTCAGTCATCATTGTACGTAGTAATATTCTGATTTGAAGTAAGATGAATATTCCCTTTCAATTTTTTTCTCTTAAAAAGATTGACCTATTGATATAAGCAAGGCATTTTCAATTTATTAGGGAAATGCCGTTGTTTTCCTTGATCCACTTCAACTAATTTCAGTCTTTTAGTTCATCATAGTTAAGTTTCTTTCCTCAATTCCCACCAACAGGGTTCAGCCTCATTACCCAGAGTCCCTCTCCGGTTCATAAAGAGTCTTCAAAATACTTTGATTTTCTCTTTAAGGGTCCTTATCACGCAAGAATTTAACAAGCACATCCAACGACGGATGAAAGTAATAAGAAAAAAGCTAGTTTATTTCTTCCAGGAATCTGTTCTCAAAGGCTATGAAAGAATCAAGGTATGGCGTTGAAAATTTTTCCTCATCCAATATTGTTCATCAGTGGTAACCCCAGGAGGATTCGAACGATATTTCTGGCGATCCACCAGTATTGTGGTTAGAGGTTTCAATGGTGAATTTATTATTTTGGATGTATGCTGTTTTTATATATTTGTAAAATGTGTTGTTCATTTGTGGGTTGGGTGATTCCTTTGTTTGTATTTATATCATGGTCAACAACCTCAGAGCTATACATTTTTCTATCTATGAAACCCATCTGCTCCAACATACACATACATTTGGTATTCCACCACTTTGTAAACCTCATCTTTACCCATTATCTTCTTTGAATCTTCAGGCGTTTTAGTTGCTCTGTAGTCATTGAAAGCTAAACCGACTTCATTTTTAATACATTTTTAAAAAAATTAAAATATCTATTCATTGTATCAATCTTTCACAAGGAGTCAATTAAGTTTAATCTGGAGTTGACACAAGAGAAAAACCTACTAGTTCTTTTTGCCTCCTCACATTCCTTTGGGTCCCCATTAAAAAGTTTATTCATAAGAAAATATATTAGCCATGGTTCAATAACAATTTACTTTACCAAAAGCTGCTTCTTTATCGTCCTCGTTGTAAAACTAATTCTATGTTTCTGTATTTCCCTTGCTTGTGATGTTCTGACTCATATTGGCAGCGAATAAGTGATTGAAAGACATCATTCTAACAAATAGGATTTGTAATTTAGTAAAGCTAACCAGCGGATAATACAATAGGTATTTAAAATATGCAGCAATTTTCTAATGCCCCACACAAGTCAATAAAAGAAAAAATTGTTGAATCATATAGTCATAAAAAACTCGGGGAACTTTAACAAACAAGATGGTGAGTTTAAAATTGACTTCATTCAAAATATAGCATTAGGATCATCAGAAAAATCAAAAAATAACTGTCCAACTAAAAGAAATTTCTTCCTAAATCCCAGATTCTACAAAATTTATGGAATCAGCTCTCTCTCTCTCTCTCTCTCTCTCTCTCTCTCTCTCTATACTCTCTCTCTCTCTCTCTCTCTCTCTCTCTTCTCTCTCTCTCTCTCTCTCTCTCTCTCTCTCTCTCTCTCTCTCTCTTGAATAAGGTCCCAGAAAGAGCATAGAGCTCAAGCTAGAAGTGGACCGTCATTTTGAAGGGTTATATTTTATGATATAATATCTTAATCGTCTTTGTAGAAATATTTTAATAATGTTTTAATTAAAGGTTTTAATATACAGTTGAATTAATTAAAAGGCAATCACATGTACAAAAATATTTTACAAAACGTTTTAAAGTTTATAAAATCTATTACTATATATATATATATATATATATATATATATATATATATATATATATATATATATATATATATATATATATACTTGCTATATATATATATATATATATATATATATATATATATATATACTTTATATATATATATATATATGTATGTATATGTATAATATATATATATATATATAATAATAATAATAATATATATGTATATATGTATATATATATATGTACAACATAGATATAATGTAATGTATGTAATGTATGTATATATATGTTAATATTAATAATAATATATATATATATATATAGCCAATATATAACCTTAGCAATATATATGTATGTAACCAGCCAATATGTATGTAACCATATAAATACTATAACAGCAACTAATAACTAATAATAATAATATGTAGCAACAATAATAATAATAATAAATAATAACAATAATATGTATAATAATATATATATGTAACATATATATAATTTATATATGTGTAATATAATATAATATATATATATGTATATGAGATCAGAAAGAGAATTTAAATTTTTCAAAATTTTAAGTAATTTTATTATTTCATTATTGTTATAATTGCACCAAAGCTCAAACCTAAGGCTCTAAAGCTTTACACATGAAACCTCTTATTCCTTCTTCTTCCTCCTTCCTCTGTCTTCCTTTGCCTTGCATTCCATGCATTTCTTTTTTTCGGTTGGGACTCCCACCTGGAGGTCCTCAGACACCCTTGAGTGTTTTTAATCCCTAAAAATCGATTTCTACGAGTTAGACAACATTTAAAAGGACATCACATTTGACCTATTATGTGTTTATAGCCAGATTTCAATTCTGGCTCCGGATCCGGCTCAGTACTTCGGTACATGAGTCAACTTAGACTCTGTCCTCTTCTCTAATTCCATTTCACCCATCAAGTCCTGTCGAACATTTATTTATTTCATCCATCTACGACCAATTCTTACTTGGTGGGGCTCAGCACCCCCCCTTTTATAGAGCGTAGCGCATGAAATCACGGCACAGTCGAGCTGACACCACCAGCAGTTGGGATAGCAAGTTTGAAGTGGATATGTCAACTAGAACTTCCATAAAAAAAAGGGCCGGGACTTAGTGACGTCAGGGCAATAGTGATCGTTCATTGGCTGGCCTGGCATTTCACCCTTTTACTGCAGCGGAATTGCATTGAAAAAAGTCTTCCAGAACACCTAGATGAAACACGTAGACTATGAAAATATCGATTTCCGAGTAATAAAGAGTATAATGACAGCCTGTTCTCGGCTATTTATTTTTTTAAGATAGTTCATTTTTTTATCCATTTGCCTGTTTTCAGGTAGTTCTCATTTTTGTCACGGGTTCTTGCTGACCTTTTCCTGCGTTACATCATTATTTTTTTGGTATTTCCATGGGGGGGGGGGAGAACCTATAGAACAAAAATCTTCTAATTTTATTTCAGAATTTTCAAATTTTAATGCTTACTTCAATACAGCAGATAATTTGTCAAAACACCTGCTTATTTATAAAATACTTAAAACAATCTGCTTTAATAAAACACCATAAAGTCATCTTAAAATCCTTAAGATCCTTAAAATATCATAATTTATTTTGTCTATTTCAAGACTTCAAATAACTGTATTCTTCAAATATATTTTATTTCCTACTTAAAAGTGAGTGTTGAATATCACTCTTTTAACTTTGTTCATTCCAAAAAAAAACCAAGAGTTGATTTTTAGTCATCCAGCCACCACTTGCGCTACTAATTTTCAATCACATACTGTTCCTGTTTGTTAAATTGATGATTCACAGTCAAAAACACTAAAGGTAATTAAGCAAATCACTTCACTTTCAGTTAGCTCTACAGCTACATTAATTTTTTTTCCTTCAGCACACAGCTGATTCCTGAGTGAGTGTGTTTCCCTGCTTGCCTAACAAGTGATTGTTGTATTTATCTGAACTCATAATTTTCAGTTATATTACATAAATTGTTTTTTTATAGTATTTTTTTCACAAACACTACAATGCTTTTTTTTCATATTTCATACTTTATAATACTTCGTATTATTTTTGAGCAGAATTTGAAATCACAGTAAAATCCTTTTCTCAGACATGTATTATAGACATGACATTGAACATTATCATTCTTCAGAGTACTGAAGATATTCTCTGTACATCCTGTACATAAGTCAGAACAATTTTTTCCCATACTGACGCAAATTGAAGAAATATGCTTCAGTATACACATTAGTTCAGTACACACAGTACTTACAATTTACTTACTTATTTACAGTTCTTACAGTACCTACCACAGTACTGCAACACTACATATATTAATGTATTATTTTCTTATTGATGAATTATTTTAATAAAATAGACAGTTTAGAGCTCCTGTACATATTCCACAGCAACAGCCTATCATATTTGCCATATTTTTGTTTTAATTTTGGTAATAACAGTAACCAGTAACATATGTTGTTTCACACGTATCTGTTTCACATACACAGAATCCATAATTCATTATAATAAATTTTAATTATATAACTCTTATATAATTTACTCATAGTGTTTTTTTAAGAGACTGCTTCAAAAAGATTCAAAATAAATCTTTGTTTTTTTTTTTTGTTTTTTTTTCACTTTATAAAATTTCATTTTAAAATTTGAAATCCAGTCATTCATTTTTTAGTATAATTCAGGTTAAATTATTTATTCTGTGACTACAGTTACTACAAGTATAAAGTAATTAATTCCTATAGCCCAATTTCAGTTGTTTAGCAGCTTCATCCGAGTGAATTACATTTTCAATTTAAACTACATCATAGTTTTTTTATTCCTTTATTACCTTATTACTCAATGCAAAATTATAAAAATTCATTCTTGCGTTTGCATTCTTGTTACTTTAGTTGTGTAAAACTATATCTTAGTTTTAGAACATAGAATCATAATTGTTCAATAGAATTCATTATAAGAAATAGTAATTACTTTTATTGCAAATATTAATGTCTTAGCATTATTTTATACTGTATTTCATACAGTACAGTATCTATGTACATTCCTTGCCCAATTACATTTATTAACTGGAATAGCTTAAAGAGATTGATATCCGCTTCCTCCCATTCAAAGTGTCTCTCAAATCAAAATAGATCTTCAGAGGGCATATCACCAAATTCTAATACGACCGGAGGACATTGAAAAGGCCGCCATAACAACTCCTTTCGACCTTTTTGAATGTTTCAATGCCATTTGGTTTAAAAAAATGCTGGACCTACTTTTCAGAGAATAATCGACTACCATGTTAACTGACACTGGCTTCTTCACATATAGGTAGAGATTTTGTAGTTTTTTCGTCAAGTCATCAACGTGAGTTACTTTTTCTTTTTTAGTTTTATTATTTTGTTTCGATATAATTTTTGATTCTTTCATCCGAGATTTATCTAAGTTTCTTTGAACAATTTCTTCCGGTTCCTGTTTTTTATACAACCAGCTCTGATTTCTTTTCAAGAGCTGAGAACTTGACGATGAACACGAAGATCCACTCATGGAAGAATCCCTGGGAGGAGGCAGTGGAGGAGGGGAAGGAGTTTTGCAACTGGAAAAAGTATTTTCACTGGTTTTCTTTGGTGGTGTATTTGATAATTTATCTGACTGATTATCGCTACCACCACTCTCGTCTGTTCGATTGTTTGTGCTTGCTGTCGATCCAATGCCACTGTCTGCTCGTTCATCACTTCCCGATGGTGTCATTTTTGGAGGGGGAGGAGGAGGAGCAAAATCTGGAGGGGTTTCATCAAGGCCTTCTATAAGACCCTCTTTAATCAAATGCTTAATTGTATCAAATTTAGGGAAATCTTTCTTAGGCTCTTCAAGATTTCCAGATGAATTTTTTCTAGCTACTTGCTCAGATTTTTTGGGCTTGGGAGCAGGATGTTGTTTACTACTTTTTTTTGGTACAGTGATTTGAGCATTCTTAGTATTCATACTCATACTTTTCTTAGGTCCGGATGATTTATTATTGTTCAACTCATTTTTTCGTTGGGCGCCTTTTAAGCTTTCTTTTGAAGTAAGAGACTTCTTTGACTGACTATAATTATTATTTGGCAAATAATCAAAGGATGTACTCGATGCATCCATTGATTCTAAGCTTTCCACAGAATCAGGCCTTTTAGAATTGCAATCAGCTGTTGGAGTTATAGTTGGAGAAACTTTAGATAATAGCTCATCATCCTCTAAAGAATCGTCAGAAAACCTTCCTTCCTCTTTCCTGTTCTTAGAATGAGGAGGAGGAGGTGGTGGAGCAGGTAATGGTGGTAGACCCATACGAAACTCAGCAATCATAGATTGCAAAGATGTTGGAGTCTTGGTTGTTTGTTTCGATTCTTCTTCATAAATTATAATCTCTTGCAGACTATCTTCGCTTAAGGAATCCCTGGTTGAGCTAGAGGAGGTTTTGCTTATTGGAGGACTGTTTTCTTTCCTTACTTTTGACTTTACGTAAAAGGGCTCTTGTGGAATATCGGAATCTTCCCCGTCAGATGTTGCATGTTCATTATCATAATCAGGCGTTGGTGATGGCGGAGCTGGTATGTACATTTTAGAAGAATCACTAAAGACACCCGCAACAACAAAACCTCCTCCAACTCCAGATGGTGGTGAGCCACGATTATTTGGGGCTACCAAAGATGAAGACGCTTCGTCTACGATCGGACTTTCGTCAAAACCACTGTCTTTGCCACCTGAAAATAAAGATATTCTGAGCAGGAATAAACTTTCATGGAGTATATCAAAAGAGCAAACAATAGTGGTTTAAATGAAATAATAATAATTACATCTGTAACTTTGTGCAAAAAGTTACAAATATACTCAAATTGAACTTTAAAAGTTCGTATTTTCTTCACATGCAAGAACGACCAATGTCCTATAACAATAGATCGATTTGCTATAACAGCAAATTTTTATAGGGAAAGAGAAAAAAAAAAAAAAAAAAAAAAAAAAGAGAGAGAGAGAGAGAGAGAGAGAAAGAGAGAAAAGAGGAGAGAGAGAGAGAGAGAGAGAGAGAGAGAGAGAGAGAGAGAGAGAGAGAGAGAGAGAGAGAGAGAGAGAGAGAGAGAGAGAGAGAGAGAGAGAGAGAGAGAGAGAGAGAGAGAGAAGGGAGGGGGGGAGAGAGAGGAAAGATGAGAAGAGAGAGAGAGAGAGAGAGAGGGGGAGAGAGAGAGAGGAGAGAGGAGAGAAGAGGGGGGGAGAGAAGAGAGAGAGAGAGAGAGAAGAGAGAGAGAGAGGAGAGAGAGAGGAGAGGGAGAGAGAGAGAGAGAGAGAGAGAGAGAAGAGAGAGAGAGAGAGAGAGAGAGAGAGAGAAATGGTTTGCCAGTGTGTGTAAAAAAGGTGGGGTTTGAAAGTAAACGTGGAAAAGAGTAATGTGATGGTGGTGGGAGAGAAGAGTCAACAGTGTGAAATGATATTGGATGGTAAGCAACTAGAACAAGTACCCCGAGTTTAAATATTTAGGCTACGTGTTGAATGAAAAGGGAAAGGATGATTAAGAGTGTAGTAGGAAAGTTATGAGTGGTAGGAAGGTGGCTGGTTCAGTTAAACTTTTGGTGAATCCAAGGGGACTAAGTGTTAAGTGCGCTAGGGTTCCGCATGAGGGTATGCTGTTACGGGTGTTAATAATGTATAGTAGTGAAACAATGGTGTGGATAAAAGGTATAGATCTAAGGAGCAATCTGTTCAGATTGATAATCTTAGAGACGTGCTAGGTGTAAGAAGAATTGATAAAATGAGAAATGAACGTGTTAGGAAGCTGTGTGGTGTGAAGAATGGCTTCAATGAGAGAATCAATGAGAGTGTATTAAGATTGCTTGTTCATGTGGAAAGGATTAATAATAGTCGGTTAGCTAAGCAAATGTATAGAGGCGAGTTTGTCGGCAATCGACCGGGTGTGAGACCCAAGAAAAAAAGTGGATTGAGTTAGTAAAAGTGTCTGAGGAAAAGGGAAGAGTGTCTGAGGGTAAGGAAAGAGTGTCTTAGGGTAAGGAAAGAGTGTCTTAAGGAAAGGAAAGAGTGTCTTAGGGAAAGGAAGGTGTGTCTGATGGAAAGGAAAGAGTGTCTGAGGGAAAGGAAAGAGTGTCTGAGGGAAAGGAAAGAGTGTCTGAGGGAAAGGAAAGAGTGTCTTAAGGAAAGGAAAGAGTGTCTTAGGAAAAGGAAGGTGTGTCTGATGGAAAGGAAAGTGTCTGAGAGAAAGGAAAGAGTGTCTTAGGGGAAGGAAAGAGTATCTGAGGGAAAAGGAAGTGTGTCTGAAGGAAAGGAAAGCCTGTCTGAGGGAAAGGAATGCGAATTGTGCACAATAGGAGTAAATGTCGTGATTTTGTGAGGCGGCGCGGTTGTTTGCCTGGCCCAGAGAATGAACCCAGATATTGACGACATACCACAGGGGGGGGGGATCTGTCGCAGGGTTGTAAAGTTCTAGGGTGGATTTTTTGGCTGCGGCGGGTTCACACTTAAGGGTATGAGGATAGGGTATGAGAGGATTTTTCTTCTCGACTTCTTCATGTTCTTCTACTTAACTATTATATTTCCGGTGATGTGCATCCCACCCCAACCTGCAAGGAAAAATGAGGAAAATTATATATATATATATATATATATATATATATATATATAATATATATATATATATATAATATATATATATATATATATAATAAGTATATATAACATAATAATATATAATATATATATATATTATAATTATAGTATATAATATATATATATATATATATATATATTTATATATATATATATATAACATTCACTGTAGAGAAAAAGTCAAGTCTTTAATCAGAATTTTGCTAATAGGCACGATTATTTTAAGTTATAAGTAAGCAAGAGACACTCTTTATAGATGCATCTAAAACTAGCTTCAACGGGATCCTGCTGCATAAAGACAATAATGCTTTTAATCCCAATTATTTTTTATAGATTAGCAAACGAAGCTTGTGTGATATTACAAGAAATTATTCTAGGGTAGTTGAAATAATACTTGGGATACAACAACAATGTGCAAAATATATCTTCTTCCACTTTGAGTGCGATAGTCGTTACAGAATGAAATACTACACAAAAAAAGTTGACGTCAGCGAAATTCGAAAGTGAGAAGAAATGTAAGGTGTGTGTCTGTTAGCTCGTGAAGATGTGCCTCTACTCCCTCTTCGCATCAAGCTAAGCCCATTAAACTAATTCTGAAGATGAATGAAACTTGAACAGGATTTGTGTATATCTTTTAGGCAAATTCCCATTACTTTCATCGGCAAATATATAGAAAGGTGTTTTTGCGAGACCTCAAATTAGTTCAGCAAAAACTGATTTTAAAAAATGTTTAACAGTCAAAGAAAAACGAATATGTATATATTTTAAGAATGCAAGTAGTAAAAATTTCCTAAAAAGTTGAAAACTATAAGGAATTGATGGACCAGTGGTTAATGCATATCGGGATACAGGCTATAATATCTCTAAAAGTACTCCTCCTAGACTCGTCCGAATTACTTTCCAGAGAAATGCAGTTTTGTATCCGACGAACATGGTGAAAGGTTTCATAAAGACCTATTTACCATGAAGAAGCGGTACGAAAGAGAGAATGTCTACCATGTTAGCTGATTATTGCTGGGATATCATTGCAGACTAGAGAGAGAATACTATACAGGCTATACTATTTTTGTTCATATGCAATAATTTTATTAAATTATTTGGTAGAATACCTATTTTATAACAGTTTTCGTCGAGTATTGTCACAAATCACTAATAGATTTTTACCACAATCTACTTGGAATAAAAATGACTGATTAAGTTCTGGCAGTTCATTAAATAGAAAACTTTTAAAAATGAGGTATTAAGAGTATTAGAAACTTTAAAATCTCGACAATTTAAACTGTCGAGAACAGATTTCAAATATAGTTTTAAAATCTGAAATAAAATTATAATCTGTAGCAACTTTTTTTCTCAAGACCTCCAAAATAATTTGCAAAACATTAATTTAATTATTTATAATTTTTTTTTTACTTTCATATATTTTGAATTAATTTATCTAGCATAGCATTTATAGTAATATTATTTATTTGAATAATGTAAATTATTTTAAGCAATGTAACCGATCCTCATACTGCAGAAAAACATCTTCACAAAAATTGGAAAAAAAAAAAAAATCTTATAGAAATATAAGGAGAGAATTAAAGGCATTTGGATAAGAAACGTTATTAGATTAAATTCAAAATTTATCAAGTTTTAATATTTCACTATGCAAATATTCACAGAAAGAAATACAAATATAATTTGCGTTCCTGCACTTTTTCCAGATTTGGAAGGATTAATACAAATTAACACGCATCACTGATGGTGCCTTCATTGATTGGACCATTGCTTAGCCAATCATAATGCATTCTATGATGTTCTTATGTGAATTTTTATGCCATAATAAGAAAAAAAGTTTTAAAACAGCATTCTCTGAGCAAGCGTTCATATTTGTAAAAAACAGAGAGCCTAGCCTACTTTCGGGATAACCTAGCCTACTCGCGGGAATGATATAAATTTATAATAGTAAAAAAAATTTACAGTAAAACACTTTACACACTTCTCTTAAAGTTAATAAAACATTTTCTTCAGTCATTAACGAAAACTTTATGCAATATATATATATATATATATATTATATATTTAGAATTATATAAAAATATATATATAGATATATATATATAAATATTTATAAATATATATATATAATATATATATATATATATATATATATATATATATATATATATATATATATATATATATCCTAGAATTAAAGAAGAAAAACCATTCTAAAATGAATGCAAATGCCCAAATCCCCTTAGGTTTTATAACAGGTTCCCTTCTGCGTAATATATAATACCTGACACGAAATGAGGAAGAGAAACGGTGTCTTTTCCGCCAAATTCCCTGTGGCCGTGACTGTCTTTCCTCACTTGCCATCTCCCACACGAAAAAAATTCCTTTCGAAGATCCGTCTTCGGGAAAGACAACCATGTTTTTGTCCTGGGGGCAGTCCCTGTGTTCTTTTGCTCTCGTGAATGGGGAAGATCTTCCTGAACTGTCGGAATTGCTCGCGCTTTTCGAACGTCGAATTTTCTCTCCATTGGGCTCTGAAAGTTTAATGTTTGTTATATATATATATATATATATATATATGATATATATTATATATAATATATATATATAATATATAATATATATATTATATTAATAGTTATATATATATAATATTATATATATATGATTTTATATATATTATATTATATATAGAAGGAAAAAGTGAATTTGAGTCAGTAAAGGAATTCCTGAAGGAGAGAAAATAGTGAGTTGGCAAGAGGCGAGAAGAAAGGTGCATAATAGCGAGTGAATGGCGGAGTTTTGCGAGGGGGGTATGGTTGTGGCCCACCTGGGCCAAGGAATGAACCCTACATTGACGAGATGTCATAGTGAGGGTCCGTCGCAGTCCCGTGAAGATGTAGGGTGGATTTTTTCGACTGCGACGAGTTCTCACTTATGGGTATAAAGGGGGCGATAAGACTGGGCTTTCTTTTCGACTTGCGTCATATTCTTTTACTACTCTTTTATTTCCAGTACATGTGACGCACCTTACCCCCTGTCTGGGGAAAGAAGGTGGGTGATGATGATCATGATGATGATACTATGCTGACCATTTAGGTGGAGCACACGTTACCGACTAGACTTAATATGGAATGTCCAGCTTCAAAGTGCAAACCGCAACGAATGTACTAATATTAAAAGAAATCGTTCTGAATTCAGGAAAGATCACACTTTATGTGAATGGAATGAAGATTTTGAGTGAAGTACGTTTGAATGTGTTAAAATTTTCTGTTGCGTCTTGGTTATTTTTTTAATCGATTTGTGAGTAATGAGGCGGGTGCTTATTAATCCTGCCATAATCCGTAATAAATTACTCATAAATAATCTTTTGCAAGCAATAATTTTCAGTGTTCGAGTAGTTGATCGAATCGTGAAGTGAACAATTAACTCTGGTGAGCGAGTAAAAAAACACGCTAAGCACTTTTGAGTAAAACAAGCTGGAACTTTGTGATTTGTCCGTCTCATTCCCCCCCCCCCTCATATATATTATTAAAGAATACTTTCATTGTAGATTTATTATAATAAAGGTATTAAATATCATTAACAAATAAAAAAATCTCGGAAGCACTGAAATAAGAGTTTTTGTTAACGGTGTAATAGAAATTAAAGAAAGGAAAAACCTAATTTAAATTATGAAATGTGTCATTGAAAGTATTTTTAATAAGATATTATTAAAATATGGGAAACCCCAAAGATTTTATTCTACATAATATTAGTGCATTTTTTTTGGATTTTTTTTTTGTTACGAGTCCATCTGTTCAAGAAGAATGTATATATGAATAAGAAAAATCATACGTAATCGTAAATATGTATGTTTATGCATGCATCATACTTTAATCTCCATGGTTTTGTAATGCCCAAATCACAAATTAGCCAGAAAAGTGCCTTAAATTAATAGGATACCGGGGCAGATGATCAAGAGATGCCCTCCTCCTATATTTAGTATCAATAAAAGTGGCAATACCCAAATGTTAAATGTGTAGATGTAATACGGATATGACTGGGAAACCTGGAGCACTGCCCGGTTGATCTGCTGTAGATAAGAATCTATCCAACCACTGGCGAATGCGGAGAGGGAGGGCTAAAGGGTATCAGCCGCTCCTCCAAAATAATTTTAGAGAGCTGCAAATTGCAACCAAGCGTTCGTTCATGAAAATGACGTAAAATTCGTCTAAAATCTTTGATAATTAAGCTTTCTCACTTTAAAATTAATTAGGTGGGTGGGGCTGTTATAAATAAAAAATATTAGATTTAAAGATTATTTATAAATTATTAAAAATTATTGCGATTTTCAGTGTAATTATAGGAAGTAAAAAAAACTGGAGGCGGCAAATCAAGCGAACATGAATAAGATATGAAATATGAAGTAAAATTGTATAAAGTTTTGTTCCCGAACGGTTTATGGGCAGTAAATTTTTCATAATTCTTTTTTGAAGGTTACATTACCTTCCTACCAGTACAACGGAAGGAAGACAGCGGTTTGGTGGAGTTCAGCATAGAATTTCAGCAAAAGAAAAGATAAAGAATCAAGGTAAACTACAGGAAAGTTCCACGTTTAGACACGTTTTTAATTAAAGTGGACATTCAAGTGCATTAAACTATTTAAGTGATAGAATTCCAGAATCCAGACAAACAGCACACTTCGATTAGTCAATCTTATGCTAGATTAGAATACTTTGACATAGAATAAATTGCAATAGTTGATCATCTGATTGAGGAAAATGTAAGTGCTTAAGGCCCTATTGACATTGATGTTATTCAACGGTAATATAATGAATATAAAAAAAGTGATTATATATATATATATTATATATATATAGATTATATATTATAATATATATATAATAGATATATATAGATATATATATATTAAATTATATATATATTTATATATATTATATACTATATATATTTATAATATTTATATATATATATATAAAATACATAATTAAATGATCAATCTAAAAAAGCACGTTAATTAATTTATGCTTGGGGGATAAGTATTTGGATTTATATTATTTTTTAATTATACGCACATTCGAAGTGTTATTTAATGCTATTAGCAAAATAAGGGAAAGACTAATTTTATTAAATTAACATTTTAAAACGGGAGAGGCCTTTCTAATGCTCACTTAGCGACTTTATTCATCCCAAAACGCAGCCGACATCAGAAGTTCGATCTAATGAGTTTCAGGACGTTTGAAGGAAAAGTAGTAGTTTTATTCTGATTTATTTGAAAGAGAATATTTGTTAGCGTTCTAAGAAAAAGTAAATCCGTGATATATGTGCTTAAATATGCACTCTAAAATAAATAAAAAACTTTAAGAGCCCGAAACACCTCTGTGCATGTGTGCGTATTTGGTTATGTGTATTGATGAGGGGAATAACGTAGCTCACAAGGAAAGGCATCTCAAAAATCTCCGTATATATCCGTTTATTGTTGGTTAATCTGAGTTTTAAATCGATGTTTCCACAATATAACAACTGGTTACAGTTCTCCGCACTCAAATCTTGTAAGTGGCATCTGGTATGGCATGGGAGGTGTTTTGGAAGGGACAGGTTGTGCAGAAACGGTTCTCAAATTTGTGGATATTTCTGACATGTCTTATGTTATTATGTGCAACGTTTTGTAATACCATGATTGTTAGTAGGATATATCTGATTGAAGTATAATGGGAGTCATTAGGGGAAGTATTATTATTAACGTTATAAAAAGTTTTCTTAGCTCTGTTAAGAGATTTGAAAAATATTTTCACTGGATAATGTAGCGATGAAAAGATGTTCTTCATTGATATTGTTAAGTTCTTGGTCTATTTTTAAAGGGCTACAAATTCTAAATGCTCTAATAATATGGGAAGTTAGTACACTTAACTTAGTAGAGAACGAATGCAGGGAGAATAAATCAATATATGAGTTTACATGCATGGGTTTTTTGTATATAGATGTGGTGTAAGTTTGGAGGATTTGGTCAACCTCTATAAAAACATCAAGAAAAGGAATTGAGTTATTGACAGGGTATTCAATAGTGAACTTTATAGACGGAATCTTTCCATTGATGTGATCTAGGAGAGTGATGGGGCTAAGATGAGGGGGCAAGGACACAAACACATCATCGACGTACCTTCTCCAAAAGATGTCAGAATAATTGGGATCGCGAAAGATGTATCTAATTTCAAATAATTCCATAAAGATCCCGCTGATGGTGGGGGATAGCGGCGATCCCATTGGGAGACCGAATTTTTGTTTATAATAGTTATTCTCGAAATAAAAATAATTATGTTCAATCAAAAGTAATGTGAGCTTTTTTAAAGTATCAAATGGTAAGTCGAACGAAATGTTATTTTCTTCAACAAATGATTGTAGCCATTCTAAGGTTTGATGTACCGGAACATTCGTAAAAAGTGAGGTCACATCCACACTGAAAAAATTAAGATTTTGTAATTGGGCTTCGTTAAGGTCAGATATGAAATTTTGGCTATTTTTAATATGGGAAGGTGAGATGTTACATCTCACCGAATGTGTGTATAATTATTGAAAAATAATATAAATCCAATTTGTAAGTTAAGCTGCCTATATTTGATATAATGGGACGAAGGGGAATGCCTTGCTTATGCAATTTCGGAATACCATAAAAAGAGGACAATTTGGGTAGAAAAACTATAAGTTGTTTAGATAAATTCGGAAAATCTTTTAAAATACATTGTAATTGACTTTTGAAATTACTTTGGGAGTTAGGTAGGGGATTCTTAGTTAAAATTGAATAAACATTACTATAGTTTAAAATTAATTAAAATTAATTAAAATCCTGGACATATTGAAACTTTCGATCGAGTCTGCCACATAGTTTTGATTTCTAAACTCCTCTCCTTCGAGGTCTATCCTTCTCTCTCATTTCCTTCCATTCTATCTACATCAAACTGTTGTAGTAAAGCCACAGTTAATCTTTTAAATCTATCAACAGAGTGGTGTTCCCAGGGATCTATCCTATCTCCAACTCTTTCTCTACATGTCCTTAATTATCTTCTTTTCACTTATTCCCTATCCACTCCTACACCAACGACTTTGCCTACCATTACTCCATTTTGAAGACGTGCTACCTAACATCAAATATAGTTTCAGTGGCTTAATGGGAAGTGTAATCATTGTAATAACTAAGGTCTTATACCATCCTGTGTTAATTTAGGACAAACTTTTGAAAATACCCATTACTCATGATTTTTTGGTAGATTGAAGCACAAAGTTGTAAGAGAGACGCGACCGACGAATTTATTGCTTTTCAGTGCCCTCAATAAAACTCAGGTACCTCTGAGCTTTGAACGAGAAGGATAATCCCAGATCGTCACGCCAAATTCACCGACCCTGGATGGAGAGTAATTCTTCCCGATTCGTTTTGCACTTCAGTTGCGACGGTCCTAAAAGATAAATGACTGTTATCCTAGAACTCCTAAATCTTATCAGTTCATTTATCTCAACATTTGAAAAAACAACAACTTAACACATCACGATCACCTACCGAACAACACATATCAAAGATCAGCTGCCAGAACCTCACTATAACATCGTCACAACACACGCAGCTTACAACGGCACTCACGCTTAGCTACAGCAATCCAACGCGACACCTGACGCACGCACTACCACAACGCACGAGAACAATCAACGGTGGCTCCAAGCTACGCGACACACATACCTCACAACGACGACCAACTATCTGATCACCACAGCTATCGCAGCCAAAGCACACTCTAACACCAAGCAGCATCATTACACTACGAACTACAACACCACATTCTTAAGTCTAACACAAGCCAACACAATTTCTACAATTCGGCCAAACCACTCATGCTACTCCACATAGACAGGCTCACACACACACACACCAACTGCACACACACTAACTACACATTCACTAGCGCAGACGAGAGCCGATGCAGCGAGCACTAGTACTGACCATAGCCACGACACTAGCCACCCACCACCACACCACCCACTTATCACACAAGCACAAAGCTAACGACACACACACACACACACACACCACACCACGCTACACTACACACCACACACAGCCACAACAGCGAGACACACACCACTACTACTATCACACAACACAAAAAACATACCCTTGACACTTACCCCAGCACAACAACTGACACACACAGCAGGCACACCACACACACACACACACACCCACACCACACACACATCGGAGCAACATTCAACTCAACACACACACACACACTTATATATCCAGCAACAGGCAATTTTCATAGAACTGCAACATATATTTGAGAGACCTTCTTCTATCTTCAATATTCTTGATATTCGGGAGTATTATGATGTTCAATCAAAACCAAGCTTTTCACACTTCAATTTTCAAATGCAATAAAAAAAACGTCAAGTCCTGTACAGAACGCAAAACGTCGTAGTAGAAGGTAGATCGTATTATGATGCGAAAAGACACTCGGGACAATTGTGAAAGAATATCGCCTCTAAGCTACTCGTATGGATGCATAGTGGCGCGTACTTCGGGAAGTTAACGTAGATGTTAAAAAAGAGATGAGACAACACCGGAGTCTTGGGGCCATAGCCCTCATAGTAACTGTCGCCGATGAAGGCTAAGATCGGTCTTGGTTAACCTTTGTTGGTCTAGTTAGACAACACTGAAATGTTCTGAGTCTAAGCATCACCACTAAGGGAGAACTAGTGGAATACCCTAGCATATTTAATACTTGAAATATAAACTTGTAAATATTAAATTATTAATATAATATGAATACATAGTATTTAAAAATTTTGCAAAATAATAAAATATTAATATAATAGTTGTTAAACAAATATTAAATGTCAAAATGACAAATAATAGTAAAAATACGATAAATATAACAAATTACAAATAATTTATTAAACAAAATTAAAAATCTATTATTTAAATTATAATAATAAATTATGTTATAGAATTAAAAATTATTATAATTAAATTAATATTAAATTTAATATAATAATATATAATAATATGTTATAATAATTAATTAAAATAATAATTAATATATCTAAATTATTAATAATGAAAAAAAATTAAATATATAATATAATAGAATAAATTAGAAATTATTATGAAAGATATTAAATAGTTAATAACTTATGTATTAGAATATAATAATAATAATAATTATATAGTAAATAATAAAGATAAATATTAAAAAGAATATAAATATCAAATTAAAAATATAAATAAGTAAAATATTATAAATATAAATAATATATATAAATATAAATAATAATATAAATATATAATATAAATAATATATAAATACTCTAATATAAAATAATAATTATAATAAATACAATATAATAAAATTAATAAATAATAATAATAATTAATAGAATTAATAATAATAATAATAAATATATAATTATAAATAATTTAATAATAAAATAATAAATAATAATATATAATAATAAATAATTTGATAATAATAATAATTATTAATAATAATAATATATTTATTAATATAAAATAATAGAAATAAATAAATATACAATATATATATGATATATATATATTAATAATAAATTTAAAAACTCATGACAATTAACTTCATCTCCTCAAACAAAACTAGAAAGGGTTACGAATACTTTAATAGCAAACACCTTTAATATTAATAAAAGCATTTATAATAATAATAAATATAAATTTAAGCAATATGAAATTTTGCGCAGCACTCGGAATAGATTGTAATCAATAAAGCCATGAATTACGTCTTAATCAGGTCAAATAATGGAACCATAAATCATAATAAGTAGGAAAGTTACAAGCTCTTTCTTGCAAATATTGAAATCATACAAAAAAATTATTTCAAATAAAGGAAAGATAAGAGAATGTTTACGTACACTTATTGCTAATTACTTAAAGCAGGTCACAGTTATCAAATGATATGTATAAATTAAATGACATATAAAACCCCCGTCCATAGGGACCCCCTGAAAACGGTTAGAATATAATTGATATATTTATAATTGGTGTAATAAACTTTTTTTCTTTAAAGAGAAAACAACAATACTCTATACATCAAAGTAAATAATAATATAAAATTCGAAGATTAAAAATAATAAAAAAAAAGCAAAGAAAATGAATAATATATAATAATATAAAGTAATTAATATATATAATGAATTAAAAATAGTAGAAATAATAAATAATTAATACAGTAATACATGATAATTATTAAAATAAGACGAATAATAAAGAAAATAGTCGTTGAATGTTAATAATAAAGTAGAAATAATAATTAATTAATAAATAATAATAAATAATAAATTAAATAAATATAAATTAATAAATAATAAAATAATAAATAATAATAAAATAAATATATGAAAATAAATAATGATAATAAATAATAAAATTCTGAATTATCTAATTTAAATATATTTTTTATTCAGAATTAAAATATTGTTTTTAAATTGAATTATATAAAACATGAGAGCCATACCAAATAACTAAAGTAATTATCGACTTATATAAATATATATGAATAACAATTACTAATTAGATTTGAGCAGTATGAAAATGTGAGTGAGATAGATAGAACTTAATTTAATTAAATAATCATAATAAAATAAAATAATAATTAAGTAATAAGATATAAATATTTGATAATATAAATTAAATAATAATAAAGATATATATGTAATATATTAAATAATAATTAATAAATAATAATAATAATAAATGAAAATATAATATATAAAATAAATAAAATGATTAAATAAAATAATTAATATATAATAAATATAATGAATAATAATAATAAATGAAATAATAATAATATAAATAATAAATAATAATAATATATATTATTTATATAATAATAATATCGGATATAATATTAATATAATTAAAAATATAAAATTAATATTAATAATAATAAATTCAAATTAATTGAAATAATTAATAATTAATTAAAAATAACACATTTTGAGAACTAGAACTTATAAAAATTATTACTATAATAATTAATAAATAATTAAATAATGTAAACTTTAAAATTGAAAGGATATATAATTAAAAATAATTAATAATAATTTAATTATTATAAAGTAAATAATATTAATAATCATTATAAATTATATATTTATAATTAGAAGAATCAAATTTAAAGAAATAAGTTTAAAAATTATGTCTTTAAAGAAGATGATACTGGTTTATTATTATATAATATAAACTTTTTAGTAAGTGATGTATTAACAAATTAGTTCTTTTGAGAAATAAATAATACAATGAATAAATAAATAATACATATGACATAAGAGATAATTATGAAGACATGAAGAGAATAAATAATAATAATAGATATATAAACTAATAATTGAGAAGACTAGATGAAAAATAATAAGAAGAATATAAAATATTGTTAATATAAATAATAATAATGAAATTTTAATGAAATAATAAATAATAAATATAAACATGCATAAATTATAAATATATATAATTAAAATAATTTAATGAATAATAAGTTACAGTCTCTATACTACTAATACTACTAAATACTTGAACTTACTTAAATATACTATACTTAACTAATAACTACACTGAATCTTTAAATTATGAAACTACTACTTTAATACTACTACTATAATATTACTAGCTAACTAATACTGACCTAACTATAACTTAACTACTTAATAATATTTAACTAACCTCCACTTAAATTAATCATACTACTTTATTAAATATACTTACTTAACTATAATATTATACTTAACTATACATAATCTTGAAGTATTTTTGAGTGAAACAATAATTTCACTACTATAACTTAATTAATATACATTCATACTTCATAAATACTACTACAGAAATAAAGTTTACTTACTATTTACTAACTATTACTACTATTAATATAACTTATAATATACTAATACTTTAAAATTAATTATTATACTTTAAATACTTTCATAACTTTAATTACTATTAATACTAATTTTTGTCTACTAAATTAATAACTAATAGTAATAAATAATAGTAAATAATATAATAAAAATACTAGAAGCGTAAATGGAATAATAATGAAATAAGATAAATAAATATAATAATAATAATAATAAAAATATATGAAAGACAAAAGAAAAAGTAATGAGGTTATGTTGGAAAGTAGAAAATATAATAAATAATGATAGAATAGATAATAATAATAATAAATTAAATAATAATAAGATAAATAATAATAAATAAAATAATAATAATAATAATAATAATATATTAAATAGAATAATTAAATATAATGTAAATAAATATAAATAATAAAATAAAATAATATGAATAGATGAAATGAATTAATAATATATAATAATAATAATAATAAATAATAAAATAGATATAATAAAATATAATTGATTTAAATCTAAACTAAAATAATAAAATAATAAGAAAATGAATAAAAATTAATAGATAAAAATTAATAACAGTATATATATAATATATTTATATAATTAACTGGAATATAAAGTGTGAACAATAAAATATTAAATAAGTTAAAATAATTTTTAATTAATAAATTAGTAAATATAATATTGAAGTATTGATAAATTAACAAATTTCCGTTTGACATTAAATGAAAATTATAAATCAAATAGATAGATATACTCTAATAAGAAAGTAAATAATTAAATAATAAGATATATAAAACAAAATTTAGACTAGACTTGATTATGGGGAACATATAATACAGCTCAACTATAATTCCTCAATTTGCATTCTCGAACAGTCAATTTAAATAATAATTTTAAATTTCAAATAAGGTTTAAAAATAAAATTTAATTTCTCTTTACTATTAAATAACATTAATAAAGTTAATATATAAAAAAAGACTCTCATCTAAATTAAAATTTAAATAAATTATAAATTATATAATATATAATAAATAAAAAATGATAATAAATAACAATTATATATATAATAATCGTTATGATAATGATAAAATTATAATTTGAGATTATATTGATGTTAATTATTTGTAAAGAAGTACAATGACCACTTGACAAATTATATTAATAATAAAAATTATTTATAATAATAATACATAATTAGACTCAAAATACATTACGCATGGTATAATAAAGCCGACTCATTAAATAAATTAATATATTATAAACATGAAAAAAAAGACTAAAATTTTAAACCCAATTGCGAAACCTTAAATAAAATAATATTAATATATTAATAAGTAATATAATTAAATAGAATTAGATAAGTACAAAAATTATTATAATTATTATGTATAATAATAATATAAAATTAATTAAATAAATAATAATAATATAATTAATTTAACATTTATAATTAAGATAATAATAAAATAATTAATAATATATAATAATAATTAATAATATATAAAATAATAAATAATAATTTTTAATAATAATAATATAATAATAAATTAATAATAATGACTATTAATAGTAATTAAAATATATATAATAATAATATAAACGCTTTAGTAATAATAGTTAAAAATGTAGATTATTCTAGCATTAAACCCGGTCACTAGTCCAACATAGGAGTTTAATAATCTACACTCAATAATAAACAATATTTACAGTTTAACTAAAAAACAAGAAATAGTTACAGTAAAATATTGTTACTCAAATGTACAGATAGTAATATAAAATAAATTAAATATAATAGATAATAAGTAAAAGAATAATATATTAAGTGGTAAATAAAAATAATAGAGTAAATAAATAAATTAAAACCCCTCCTTATATATTATATATAGTATAAATATAATAAAGAAAAAACGTAAAAGTGCCTCCATTCGTGAACGAATAATATTTGAAAAAGAAATCCAAATAATAAAAATAAATATAATTAACTGAAATATAAATATAAAAATAATAATAATATGAAGAATATAAATAATAAAAATAAGTATATAGAGTAATAATAATAATACATCAATTAATAATAATAATAATAATAAAAATAATATAATAATAATATTATAATAATAGTAATATTATAATATATAAATAATAATAATAATAATAATAATAATAATAATAATAATAATAATAATAATAAATATAATAATAATAATAATAATAATAATAATAATAATAATAATAATAATAATAATAATAATTAAATAATATATTTTATAATAATAATTAATAATAATTATAATAGATGAAGATTAATAAAAATTAAATAAAATAATTAAGTTATAAAATAAATTGTCTTAAGTTAGTAGTAGTTTGAGTTATTAATAATAAACTTTTTAAGTTTAATTAAAAGCAACATATGACGTAAATTATTAAATAGAAATTTTTTCCTAAAAATATGTTCAACGATAAATTTAATTAATTACTCGTGCGGAGGCTTTATATAAGAAATTTTTATTATTATTATTATTATTATTATTATTATTATTATTAATTATTATTATATTATTATTAATTTATTTATTTTATTATTATTATAATTATTATTTAATTATTAATTTTTTATTATTATTTATAATTATTATTATATATTTTCCTTTATTATTATCATTACATTATTATTATCATCATTATTGTCATTATCATCATTATCATTATTATTATTATCTATTCTATATACTATTATTTTTAAACATGCCATATTTGTCCCCTTAGTTTTTGTCAAACATTTATTGGTTTTCACTTTTTATAATATTAAAAAAAAGATATTACAAATATTAATTTAATATAGGGTACAAAAAAATATTAAAAATATTAAAGAAATTTAAAATAATATAATTTATTAGCTTTTATTTATTATATCAATTATATTAATTAGTTTAATATAAAAATATTATTCATAAAACGGTTGCGATGAGCTCATTATACCGATTGATAAACAAACTTATTCTCGCGCATACAGCTGGAGTAATTTGTTTACACAGCAAACGCTCTAGCGCTCACTTTTATATTTATGTATTTGTGAGTGTTTTATTCACATATGTAATTATAGTGTCTCTACTCTTTATTAATATATTAACATTTTTATTTTATTTTATTATTTATATATTATATATTTATAAATTATACTTATTTATAATAAATATCGAATGAGTTACTTAATACTAAATATAATACTATATAACTAAGTCCTGACTATATAATATATATAATAAACATATAATATATACTTATTTATTGTAAAGTGGGCTATATAATATATATATATGATATGAGTATTGTCAACGAATAATAATATATATCATTGATAATCCCTACTACATACTTCATTATCCGTTACGCGCGCTGGACACCAGATTATGATATATTTTGATAAAATTCCTTTGTGACTAAATGAGTGGATAATGATAACAAAAAATGTCACAATAATAAAAAATAAAAATATTAAATTCAATAAAATAGTAAATTTATAATTTTATTTATATATTGGATAAATGCTATAAATATAATTAATATAATGGAAATATAAATATAAATATAATCTTATAATAAATATAAATATATAATAATATAAATATAAATTATATAAAATATAAATATTAAATATAAATATATTATATATATATAATATATTAATATATATTAATATAATATTATATATATATTAATATAATATATATATATATATATATATAGTGGAATAAGAAATATAAACTTCGGATCATAAAATGTACATAAATGAATATAAAAAATATATATGGCTTATATACTATTTAGTAGTTCAAATATATCATAAGCCCAAGACAATCACCGTATAGAATATTAATAATAATAATACCGCATAAATTTTGATATATAGGCCCTATCGGATAATATTATATTATAATAGAGCTTAGTTATTATATAAAGTTAAGCGAAAAAAGAGTATAATAGATATAGAATATGAAGGTATTAGTATTCATATTGTAGGAATAGACATAAAATTGATATGGATAAGTTAGTATGAGTAGTGAGGGGTTCACTCCCCTATAGTTGTAGAGGTAGGTTAACTGAGGAAAATGATTCCGCTAAAAGCTCCGCAAATAACGTTCTGAGAAGGATAGAGAAACAGATAGAATAGACTATGAAATTTAGAGGTATACTAGTTTAGATGTGAGATTAGAAAGAAGAACAGGATTATGAAACTAGTGAGTAAACCTGTAGGAGAGATAAAAATATAAGATGACAAATCATTAGTAAAATAAATTGACAGAATTAATTAAAAATAATAATAATAGATAAATCTATGTTTAGTCTCTCTTTAAATATGTATCAATTATGATATTAATATTTATATAATAAAAATATATCCATAAATTTAAATATATATATATATATATTAATAATAATAGGAGATTATAATATAAATATATATATAGTTAATATAATACTTAATATATGAATATATTATATAATATATGATGTATGATAAATATATTAAATATAGATATATATATTAAATATATATTAAATATAATATAATATATATAATTATAATTATATTATATATTAATATGCTATTTAGTATTAATTATTAATAAATTAATAATATTTACATCACGTAATGTACGTGACGATAAATACGAATAGCCTACCAAAAGCGCACTAGCATAATGAGCGAGTCGATAGACTCGTATTTTCCAGGCCAAGCTTAATTTAAATATCAATTTATAATATAATTTATATTCTTTTATATGAAATATTACATTTCAGTAATAGTATTTATATCAGATACATGGATCATTTGAGTAATCTTCTTCAAAGACCTCAAATATTTAAGTATATTATTAATATAACTTTTTTAAATCGTATTATAAGTCGAGAGATACATTTCTGGCCAAAATATTTTAATGTTTGAATATTGTAAATGTGCGAGTAGTCGAAGTTACTCGAATCAATATAGGCATAGGACTTGAAATGCTTATGTGCGATTCAGGCGGGTGAGGAGCGTGTAGCTGAACGTTGCATTGATTTATATTAGTATATTATTTAATTTTAAATATTAATATTATTAAATTTCTTAATATTTAATTTAATATTTTTTATAATATTATGCTTCTTAATTATTTTTAGAATTAAATTTTAAGGCATTAGAATTTTTTTATTAGGCATATAGTATTTTTAAAGAGTTATAAGTATTATTTCATTAGTGATAATTAATTAAACTATCTAAAGCAATAAATTCATTTCAATCTCTGTGAAGGTACTCAATATTATTTAATAAAGACTAAGTAATTCTTATAAGAGTATCAGATAATATACTATATTTGGGTCAAAAATTTTTAATATTAAAATAATAAAAAAGTCAAATGTTGTCACTAAAAACATGAACATTTTATCTAATTTTTGTAGGGTGAAATAGATATAAATGGATTAATAATTTAAATATATATTAAGAAATAAATATATAAATAATATATAAGATATATATATATGATATATATATATTATAATATATATATAATTTAAGATATTTAATATATTACTATGATAACTTTACTTATATTTATAGACTTAACTCCTGTCTTCTCCCTACGTCTACCCCTCATTACGTAAGTAAAGATAATTATCAGTGAACTATATCTCCAAGGAGTTAATACTTGATTAGCCACCACTAAGCTAGGGCTAAGTATCTAATTCCATAAGTAAATAATCTGTATAATAAGATTAAAAGCGTGAGATATATGTGGATATATAGTTGTAATATGTGAGGATCAGATCTTATTAAGATAAATATGATCGAGTAGCCGAAGTCTGTAGGCAAAGATGTGATGCTGTAATCTTAGATAGTTTATTTGCTGTGTTAATAATAAAACGATGAACTTTGGAGATAGTGTGAGGTTAGATAGATGATAAAATAAGTAGTATTGTCATACTTTAATTGAATTCTAATAATTATAGTCCCATATATAATATTTGTCATTGGAAGTGAAGTATATATAAGATATGGATATATAGTGATAGTAAGAGGACTTTTAAGTTGATATTAATATTTATGCCCGGAGAATATCGCATTTGGAAAGAGCACTCGATTTCATACGCTGCTGGCTCGGTTATTGATGATAATAATTATCGGAACGATACTTCACGTAATATGTAGTAATGATTAAAGTGAAAAATGATAATTGGAGATATATTAAGAAGTGATTATGTGACATATAATAGATTATAAAACTAGAGATTATATATGAGACTCGAAATGAATTAATATTCGAATATATTTAATCTAATAATAAAAGTGAGATAAAATCTTTTTAAAGTAATATAGTGATATAATAATAATAAATTAATAATAAATTGAAATAATTATAATAATAATAATTAAATAATTAAATAAATATATAAATTTAATAATAAATAATAATAATTTAATGATAAATAATATAGTTAAGAAAAATATGTTAGATATATAGAACTAATAATATTAAAATTAAAATTAATAATAGATATAGATAATATATAACTCAATCTTGAAAATGAATGTGGTAAATGAAATATTAATATAGGGGGGGGAGAGTCGTGATATATAAGCTAGATAAGATATTCTAGTAATAAGTTAATTATATTGCTCAATTTTCATATATAAAGAAGTATGAATAGTGATATAAATAATATATGAGTGATAATGAGTATAATAATTATAATAATAGAGCTGAATCAAATTTGGACGCTAATAGATTTAAATAATTAAATATTGAGAGTAAATAAGTATATAATAATAAAAATGAAGTAATTAAGGTAATAAAATAAAATAAAATAATGAAATATAAAATTAGAAATATATAAGAAGGTATATATATAGATATAATATATATATAATAATATATATATTAAGATGATAAGCTATTATTGACAATTGTTAATTATAACTTAACTGTATTAATAAATTGACAGTACTTAGATATGTTAAGATAGGTTTATTTATTTATATCGTATAATTATTAAGTATAGTCTGAATAGCTATATAGTTGATTATATATATTAG
>JABUQX010026784.1:10000-40000 GCA_015478945.1 Trachelipus rathkii | reverse complement strand
TGGACGAGTCAAGATATGGGTCAGATTTCGGAGCTAGCGTTTGCGTCGATGAAGTCACGGAAAATGGACAATGGTCGATACGTTGGACTTCTCTTGATTTGACTGAGAAAAGAAAGCGTTACTGGAAAGAGTGTTGGATTTTCACGCTAAGACGTATAATTTTTTGGAAGAAGCTACCACTTTAGAGGAATTTAATTATGACTGGTTGGAGATTTCCCCTTTGGCTGACATATCTTAGGCGCACGCGGTAGATTTTTGCAAAGTTTTGTTTTGATTTTCAACAAATAAAAGAGTTCGGTTCAGAGGGGGTCCTAGGCTCCCTTAACAATAAGCCCTTTCATAAATATAAAGATGTCCTATGGGTTTGTAAGGGACTACAAACCACAAAGTGGTATAAGAAACTGCTGGTTGAAGCTGGGCAAGATTGGTCCGTACAGGAGTGCCGGTAGACATCAAATTAACCAGCATTCAAAGAAAATCAGAGAAGCAATAAAAAAATATGACTCCAAGACAGTTTATGAACTAGATTTATGGTACGCGTGATTTACGCTTCGGGTATGATCATGATGAGGGAGTGTTGCAAATTTTGTGCCGCTTACGAATAGATGCGCCGGAGATCAGTCATTGAAAAAGCATTTTGAAAAGGAGAAGAAAAATGCCACATACCATTCAGTTCAGAATGAAATCATTTCTCTATGGGGTACTACTATAAAGGAAAGCATGTTAATTAGGTACAAGGAAGGGTGCAGGTATAGCTTACTAGAGAATGAAAACCGCTGATATTCTTGGAAGGAACAATTTCTATAGTGTTGCGCGCAATTTCGACAAAGAGTCCGATGAAGTTCAAAGAGGAAATTTATTTGCTTTGTAGAATAACGAAAGCGCTTGACGAAAACCATTGGCGAAGCGCATTGACGATTTTGTCAGACGAAGACACTGATCCGAGAATGCGTGGGCTTGGGTTTTCGATGGCTGTTCCTAGAACGTGTCTGGAAAGAAGAAGGTGTCAGCATATTGAGGATAAAAGTATAAAATAAGCATTGTTCTTTCTTGCTTTTCACACAAACAAAATTTTAGTAGTAAGGATTTACAAATACCAGAAATACGCAATACTGTGGGAACTATAAAGGCCATTATTACGTTTTTTTTTCGGCGAGACGTCTTTGTGATAAAATTATGCAAACCATCCAACTATGCCAGACAGATGGTCCTGAACAACACCCCAGTGATCAGAGTGTTTAAGGAGTCTCCAATTATGAACTTGATGTGTCAAAACTCGCGCACATTCAACAATATTGTGGAAATGGTTGGAGCATCGGAAAGGTGAAGGAAAAAATCATCGATGAAGGTGTTAAAAGAAGTTATGAATCAGGCCGAGCAACTGGGACTTGATCAGAATATACCACGGATTTTTTGGTAGGCAGCAGAACCGCACCATCCAGCAACAAATCTTACGGAGTTCTGGGAGAAGATCCTTAATACTGTTTGGATTTTATAGTTTTTCTTGGAATTACGGGTTCTAACGGAAATACCCCCTCTTTGCATTTACATAATCTCATCTTTCCACATCTTCTCAAACAAATCGGATGAGTTAAAGAAAAGATAGCTTTCATTTTATATTTTTCCACTTAGAATGCATAAGAAGAAGAGCTAGAACTTTGGTACACAAATTTGGAAGGACAAGTAAACTGAGTAGTGAAAATAAAAGATCTGTTTGTCTCCAAAAGGTCTTAACGAGAACTGAACTTTTCTTTCCGGTCGACGAAAAAGGCTATGATGATACTATTCGCCAACGCATGCACCACAGTAGCAGTAGACACGTCTTACAGTCTCGCTGCTAAGGATCAAACTTGCTGCGAAGTACTATGGAAGACGACAGATTAACGGCTGGCTATGATGAGTTCAAACTGAAAATTTGTGTTTGGAAAGCGTAATAACCATTTTATCAACTTTAGAAGTGGCCCATCGCGCTTAACCTTTCAAGGAATTACTTTTTATTAATATTATTTTAAAAATGTTCTATTTCGTGAAATTTCAAACATTAAATATTGTATTTGATATTCTATTGTTTTAATAAAATAATTTTTTTTAAATATTAATCATTTATTATCCATACAAATGTTTCTGGTTTTTTTCTCCGCTTCTTTTATATATATATATATATATATATATATATATATATATATTTATATATATAATATATATATTTATATATATATATATATATATATATATATATATATATCTATATATATTATTATTATATCTAATGAAAGCTTTAATAAACTTTAAGGTGTCCAAAGTTTACTGGTGAAATGGATACAGAGGAATATGAGGTATGGAAGGAACAGTTGGATGTCTGGTATGATGTGTATGGTGAGGACCACGAGAAACCGGCTGGTGTGGTTTTGTTGAGTTTAGGGAGAAAGGCTTTCGAGTGTGTGAGTAAGGTGGAGTGGAGGTCGTTGGGAAAGAAAGAGGGTGTGGAAGCTATTGTGAAAAGATTAGATGAGAAGTATGCCAAAGAAAAGCAGAGAGACAGATATGACAGATTATGTGAGTATTTTTACATAAAGAAGAAAACTGGCGAGTCTATCAGGGAGTATGTGAATAGGTATGAGTTGGTGGAGGAGAAATGTAAGATAGTGGGGAAGGTGGATCTAGGGGTAGATATGAAATGTGTGCACTTGCTGGAAGAAGCGAATATTGACGATAATCAGAAGCAAATGGTCTTGGCGTATTGTGGTAAGGATGTGTGGGAGTTTAAAATTTTTAAGGATGCTTTGGTGAACATTTGTGAAGGGTTTGGAAGGGGTAATGTTGCGAAGGTGAATGACGAAGTAGTAGAGGGAAGCGGGGTGTGGTACGGAAGTAACCAAGGGGGTGCAAGAGGGGGTGGGCCCAGTTACAGTGTGAGAGGTGAGTGGAAAGATGGAAAAAAGCTGAATGCTAGAGATGCTTTTGGGAATGTAAGGAAGTGTATAATCTGTCGGTCAGAATATCACTTTGCGTATTTGTGTCCCAAGAATGCCTTAAATGATAGAAAGGAGAAAGAGTGTGAACGTGAGAGAAACAAGGTGTATTTGATGGAGAGAAATGAGGTAGCAACTGTAACAGGTGAGAGAGACGTTTACATGGAATCTGGTATGACTGATGTGGGTTATCGGAGGAGGTGGGATAGATTCGGGAATCTGAAAAGGTGTGATTTTTGTCATTCGGAAAAACATTTGTGGAGATATTGTGATGTGTACAGGGTAACAGAGAGCGAAGGGGTGAAGAAGTTGTGTTCGGTGGGTGATAGTGCGGAGAAAAGGGTGTATCCAGTGGGGAATGTGGAAATGAATAGAGTAGGAATTGGTAGAGGAAAGAGGCTGGTGAATTACGTGAAAGAAAGTGAGGCAAAAGCATGGATGGGAATGGGAAGAGGGATATCTGTTGGGACTAATACGAGTAGTGAGGAGTCATTGTCTGCATTGTCTGAGGTGGAAGAGGAGGTGGAAAGTGATAGACTGAGGATGAGGAAAGAGTATGAAGAGATAGTACAAATATGTGATACTGGGGATGGTGGTGAGACCGATGGTGGTAAAAGGGAAGAACATATGGGAGAAACGTCGGCGAATTGTGGAATGGAAGAGCGTGACAAGAAGGGAGAGCTAGTTGTGAGTGATGGAAGTTGGTCAAGTGAATTTAAGAGTAGGGATGTGGTGGAGGAGGTGAAAAAGAGGAAGAATAGGTTGAGGATGAATAGGAAGACTGAAAGAAAGGATGCGGAACAGGAGCAACTGTGAGTAGGTGTGTTGAGGTGTTTGTTTGCTTTTTTGTGATTGGTGTGGTTGTGTTTGAAGTGGGCGACAGAGTGAGAGAAAGAGAGGGGAGAGAAAGGTATAAGAATGATGAGTTTTTTTTTTTTCGTGTTTTCTTTTTTCTTTGAAGGTGTTTGTAACAAGAAAAGAAGGAAGAGAAGAAGAAGATGAAGAAGAAGAAGATGGGTTGTTGTTAGAAGAGGATTACTTGCCCTTTTTGTTTAGTGCTTTGTGTCGGCGGGCGAGTGTATTAGTGCTGAGTTTTTATTATTTATTCTGTAATTGCGTTATGTTATTATAATTTCTTATTTCTTATATATTCTCTTACAGAATATATAAGCCATTTCATGCTACTACCACTGTTGGGTAAAGAAGGTTAAACTGTTGGTTAGGGTTTTTAGGGTGTGTAACGGATAAGGAAAAGGAAAGGAACAAGTAATATTTCGTTTAGGGTTGGTTAGTTACTGGGATCCCCTTGAAGAGCTCTTGGTATTGTATTGGATCTTAG
This sequence comes from Trachelipus rathkii, assembly GCA_015478945.1. Taxonomy (NCBI): domain Eukaryota; kingdom Metazoa; phylum Arthropoda; class Malacostraca; order Isopoda; family Trachelipodidae; genus Trachelipus; species Trachelipus rathkii. The sequence continues at coordinate 35,689 of JABUQX010026784.1, read as the reverse complement.
GAAACTAATTAGCCAAATACTTTGTAGATTATTCATATATCCGTTCGTTAAAAATATAATAAGCCTTTATCAGATGTTGAGTTGTAATCTCGTACAACAACAAGATATATTTTGCTTCATTCCGTTTTTAAAGATAGTTGATTTTTTTCTATCATTGGGTATATCTAACAGTGGGTGAGTGTTTTGTTTTTAGTTTTGTAGTACTATTCTTGTTAAAAATTTTCACGCTACATTTTCATTATCTTTTGGGTTTTTTTATGACATGGTGAACTTTATTTAAATTAAGCGTCTAAGACAAAGTTCTTAAAATGCCCCTAAACGTTTTAATACTATTTCAGTTTGGTTTGCTGTTACCAGGCGTTGTTCATCCCTGTATGGAATATGCCGTCACATGGTGTTGGAGGTATCGGTCAACTTCTCAAGTAATCTTACTCTTTCATTATTATTATGGGTATTCCTAGAAACATATGGAGCTAAGTTTGGTTGAATGTCTCTTGGACTTAAGGCGATTTTCCGTGGCATTCATTATAGACTTTTTTACCTAATTAAATACAACTTGGTTTTTTGATAGGCAATTGTATAATTTCTACCTGAATAAAGAGTCGTCATAATGCTATGAACAGTTTTAAGAGTAGCCGAAGTCATTAAATAGAACGTAAGAGAAGCGTAGATGATAAAGTACAGAGCAGAATTATGAGCAACATCATTTTGACAGGAAGAAAAGGAAGTCGAATTATCGACAACTATCGATATAAGAATGACTTATAAAAACTAGACAGGAGTGACTTAAGTGGAAGCCCAAAGGAAACTTTGGAATTTAGCAACGTGGTGCTATGGTATGTAAAAGTCCTGGACAGAGTACTGCAGCAGCAAGATCCCAGCTGTCTTAGGAAAGACATACAAACATAATAGTTAAAATTGAAAAGTTATCATCATGAATCGAAAAAATGGAAAATGATTCCAATGACTCTAGAAGAATCCAGTTAAGGATGATCTAAAGCTCTTGAGACAGAATACCAGGTGAGAAGTAAATAGGGAAATAGTTAGAGGTTCACATTCAAGGGTTACGAGATTTCGTCATGTACTCCACAAGAATAGTCAGGAAATTCTTCTATCATCTATTTACCCAACTTTTATAGATTTATACACATTCACGGTTTCTGCACTGAGATATGTTAGTCATTTATTTGGAATTATCTTAAAATTTCCCAACTGTGGTGAACATTCTGTAAAAATTTCGCCAGCAACCATCTGAGGCTCAAGTGAATAAGGGGAATAGAGTCAACTCATTGACCTGAGTAACACAGGCTTTAAATGTTTTAAGTTAAAAGGAAGCAGGAAACAGAGGAGGGAAAATTTTCAAAACTGTAGATTTTGTATATAAAAGAATATGCATAACGGTAAAATCTTGTGTGAGAATGATTGCCAGTATTAATAGAGTCTTATTAAAAATCAGTCACGTAAACTATTATCAGAGAAGGTGTCAATCAACTCAAAAGCTTAGAAGAGTAGTGATTATTCTAATATTGATAATATAAGGAGTGTTTCTGTTAAATTAATGTACCTTTTAAGTTTTTTGAAGGATTATCCTTTAAGTATTGTCTCACATTTATCAATCATACCTGAACATTATAAAGTAGCATTAGAATTGTTGAAAGCTGAATATTTGGATGTAACAACAATAACAAATGACTTGTTTGCCTCTTTGATAGCTATTAATATAGAATCCAAATATGATAAAGATTTTTTATCCTTAAAAAATGCATTAAATAAAATCAGGGCTATTATGATCTAAAGGTGCATAATTTGGATTTTACAATCTCAAAGAGTCCAGGCTGTTGTTTGTTGTCACATATAGTAGTAAAAAAGCTACCTAAAGTATTTTTGAAGGACCTGATAAGAAAAGTAGGCACAATTATCCTGATATTAATGAAATTCTTGACAATTATCAGGATATAGTTAAAACTTAATTAGTACTAGTTCTTCCTCAGAAAGAACTGTAAGTGCCAAACTCAAAAGCAAAAATACACTTGTACTACTCAAAAAAGAAAAAACATCTTCAAAAATAATGCTACAAAGTAAGAACAAAAAATTTTATGGCGCAAATTATCAAAACACATCGTGAGTTAAAGTAAAAGGGTTGAAAAAAGTGTAAAACATATGTTCTGGCCTCATTCTTTAGGGGACTGTTGTCCGTTAATATAGCAATTTAGAAGAAGGCAGAAATTTAAAATAGAAGCAGTAAAAGAGTTGAGAGGGGTTATGCGAAAAAGAATAGTGCGCTGGCAAATGCATCCAAAAGCACAAAATGTTTCACGCAAGGGTATAGAAAATAGATAATTAAAATGAGTTTCGTGTAAAATGGGAAGAATGGATACAACACATACAAAACCAATTGTGTAAATGTTAATAAATGAGTGAGGTAGAGGGAAATACAACGAGCCAATCATTGCATAAACATGTTATCACTCAAAGTATATAGAAGAGAGATATGAAATAATATTCGCCTACGCAAATTCTTATAAATATAGGTTTCTTAATGGAAAGAAAAGCTTTACAGATGATTTAATCACAGATACAGACGTAGATGCAAGAAGTGGATACTATATCTCTAGAGAAGCAGCGTGAAAAGCTTAAAGATAGTCTAAAAGTAAGAGGTAAGGAGAGTGAAGTCTAGTGCCTATAAGAAATGGAGAGAATATAGAAGGAGTTCAAAGACTTATCATTGGTTCTTAAAATTAAAGGTTTCATCAAACAAGAATATAGAAAGTTGGGAAAAACAATGTTCTTTAAAACAATATTCCCATTAGGTTTTCTAAAATAGGTGATGATTTCTTAAGGAATATAAAAGTGTAATAAAGTAAGGGATTAAGGTGTCACATTAGTAGAAAGAATGTGTGTGAAATATTGAGAAAAAAGTAAATAAGAAAAAAGATAAAGATTTTGAAAATAATTTGAAAGAGAGTAAGTAGAATATTTTAAAAATAGAAGAATGAAAGATATCAACAATAAGGAAAAAATAAGATACAATATAATGAAGTAGATGTAATGTGTGATTGGAATATAGAAATTAAATAGACTTAGTTTCCTCCTTCAGGACAAGTACCATTTTGCTAGTGGTCATATAGTGTGTGCAATAATTGGCAATAAATATATATATTCCGAATAGGGTAATATTAAATTTTTTAAAGTAGAGAAAAATTGTTACGTTTGGTTTGAAACCAGTAAAAGTAAATAAAGTAATGAGTATAAAGGAACGAGAATGCAAAAAAGTTAAAAAAAGTTTGAGCAAGTGGAATGAGTCATAAAATTTCTTTCTGAAATGTAATAACAGAAGGCTGAATACACAAGTATATTTTGTATTAGAACCATCCAAAAGTTATTCAAAGTCACAGATTGAACAGTTTTATGGAAATTCTGATATTAGGACATGGTTTGAGGAAACTGTTAGCCTGAAAGATACATTGAAGAGCATCAAGCAAGAACGAGGAAATTCTAGCAAACACGTTTGATAAATGTCAGGTTAATTATTAATCAGAAATATGATTTTCAAAGACAACCATTATCATGTAAGCCTTCCTTGGTATGAAGACAAATAAGAAGAAATATAGTTGCTAATAATTATTAAAGTATTCTTTAAATATAGGCAGATAGAGGTTTATAAATTAAACTCAGAAAGTAAAAATATTAATAAGTAAAATACAAGTAAGAGTCTTTGAGAATCAAATTGAATGATGGGAATAATTGGAAAAAATAATATAATATAAATTTTATGATTAGATGGCATAGAATAAATATGAGATTAAAATAATGTATCATGTCCTCAATACGAGCAGATAATAAGAGAAGAGACAGGAGAACAGAGATAAGCACGAGCATAAAAAAGTATAGAGACACACGAGTGTTTTATAAGATTGGTTCACTATAAAGAAGTAATAAGAGACTCTTCCATCTATAGAGTGAAAGAGCAGAGTGATACGTGGCTATGGACTTATTAGAAAGAATAGTGAATATTATGAAATACATAATAATAGTGGTATCACACGAGAAGACTCTGTATCGTATTAGTTGTGTGATACGCTCGACATGGTGTAGCATATGACACAGGCAGAGATATAATTATGATGATATATGGTTTATATAAGAATGAAGATGAGACAAATGAATAGAGTTCAAGATTTGCATGTGTGTGTAAATTAGCTGGGCAACTCGCGCGATCGTTAATAGGTAAACATAACTTTAATATTTTAATATAGAGAGTTAGTATAACGTGTGTCAATTATTACTGACAATTAATATATATTAGAGATATGTCATGCTTCTCACGCAAACTTTCATGATTAGATGTCTTACAGCATAAAAGTTTTCTATCCTCAGGCTCGTAGTCGCTGCGATAATTCTTTAATATATATCAATAGAATCGCTCCAGAATGAAAGTGATATACTGTAGTAGGTATATATCATCAATGTAAGAAAAGAATGGAAGAAGGGGGTTTTATCTTGAGACTTGGAATTTAGCGATATCGGTAGTGGTCGCTTGCTGTGATGAATCACAGTGTTTCAAGGAAGAAAACTCCTTGTGTATAGTGCATTTCACTATATTGTTTGTTAGAATAATATATTATGTGTTGAGAATATTATTCAATGTGGTTGACTGACTGTATGCATATTAATAAAGTAGAATATCTGGAAAGTATTTCAACCAAGAGTCAATTGTTGTTTGAGATTTCCAAGCTTTTCGATCCTCTTAACTTTGCTCTTCCTATTTTGGTTAGGGGTAAATTGTTGATGAGACAAGTGTGGCAGCATAATTTGGCTTGGGATGAAAGAGTGCCTGAAGAGATACTAAGATACTAAAAGAGTGGTATAAACTACGCAATAACTGCGAACATCTGGATACGATTGCAATACCTAGGAGGGCTCTTTCTGAAGGGAATAAGTATGGCTTACATCTTTTTTTGTGACAGTTCTGAAAGTGTTTATGGATTTGTATGTTATGGAGTGGATAATATAATAAAAGCTCCATTCTTTATATTTGCTAAAGCCAAAGTAGCTCCTGCCAATAGGCCTAGGGAGTTAAGTTAAGTATCCCTTCTCTGGAGCTGATGGGGGTTATTTTGGCCTTGAAATGCTTACCTAATATTTTTGAAGCATATATGTAATATTATTTTTGAATTCATTAATATTGCTGTGGATTCACATAGTAGTTTTGAGCTGGTATTAACTAAAACAACTAAAGTGAATTTAAAATTTTTTAAAAATATAGAATAAATGAAATGCGATGCTTAATTACTTCATAGTTAAGAAGTATACAAGGTAAATGTGTACTATAAATATGTAAATACAGCAGAAAATTCCTTAGGTGATTTTTAACTGGGGTTTTAACTTTTTAAAAATTACTAAAGAATAATATTTGCTCTGTTAGGTACTATTGGTCCTGTATTGTGTTACTAATGATTTTAGAACAATTAGCCCAAGTATCCTATGTGAGTGACACAAGAATCTTTTACCTTACGATTAATTAGGTAAATGTTAATTATATATTAGAAAGTACATGTATTGGTATTTTAGATTTAAGTATAAATATTATTTCACACCTGGCATTATCGAAAGTCTTAGAATCCAATGCCTGGATTTTTAAATGTTTAGTTAAAATTAAAGTAAAATATAGTATTAACCTAGACAAAAGTCATGATAAAGTATTATTGTCGCCATCACTAAATAAAGTCAATTCAATCCTTTGCTAATTGAAATTAATTTTTAAATGATATAAACAGAAAGGTAAAGTAAACTTCTTGAAAGACTCAGAAATTCTCTCACCTTAAGGTTTGAACTGATCTTTTCCATTGACGAAAAAAAAGGCTATTTAAGATAGTTAAAGGGCAGGATTAATAAGGCTCTTTACTTATTGTCTATGACAGCTAATCCCATATTAATGGGAAGAAATCATGGTTTTACATTGCTATTTATTAAATATGCCCATGAGCAAGTAAAGCACCTTGGCATTGGTACTACTCTTAATTACATCAGAAATCAAGGTGTGTGGATACCTAAGGGTAGAGCTGCAGTAAGATCTGTTTTATTAGAGTGCATTACATGCAAGAAGTACAATGCTCTTTCTTACAGGTACCCACGTTTCACTGACATACCTAGAACACACATGAATCTCATAAAACCTTACCAACACACAGGTATTGATTTCACCTCTCATGTATATGTCAAAAACAACACCTCAAAGTTAAAGAAAATGTGAACATCTTAATTTTCACTTGCTTAAACATCAGAGCTGTACACTTAGAACTAGTACCCTCTATGAACACCTCTGACTTTCTGTTAGCCTTCAAAAGGTTTTGTAACAAATTTAGTATACCATCGTACATCTATAGTGACAATGCTTTATATTTTAATAAAGGGTGCAATATAATAGAAGAGTCCTTTAATACCAATGCTTTTAAGGAGGAGTTTGATAAAAATCAGATCAAACATGTAAAAATTAACCTTTTTTTTCTCCATGGCAAGGTAGCCATTGGGAAAGGTTAATAAAAAGTAATGAAACAGTGTCTGTATAAAGCTGTTGGAAAGAGTAAAGTGACCTATTTTGAGCTTCTAACCACTCTGTCTGACATAGAAAATGCCATCAATTCCCAGACCCCTAACTTATAGATCTGGTACCTCTGAGTTGGAGGCAATAACGCCCAATTGTTTTTTGAAAGTCATGTTTAATAGTAATTTAATATTAAAAGTAATTTTTGATATATATAGAATATCAGATGGCAGTGCACCCAACAAGGATGGATACTAGATTCACCCTCATAAACAAAATGAACTTCTCTCTAATGAAGAGTATAAGGTGTATTTGTTGCCATGAGGTGAAATATCTCCTAAGTCTCGGAACGTGGTACTAGAACACTTTGTTTCCAGGGTATTGGGAAGATATAAAGTATAAAAATAGGTGATGTGCGTGCTATATAAAGGGACATCAATTTAAACCACGCTACCATTTTGGAAATTTAGTTAGAGTATGTGATTAAGGATTGTTATAATTATGAGTTACGATTAATAACATCAGACAGTCAAATTAAAAACAGGTCTGGTTGAATAGTAGGATTTTGCATTTCAATATCAGCCAATACCTTTTACCCCTCGAATTAAATACAGGAAGGTGGTTAAGTTTAATTCAAATGTAAACTTGTACCTACAAACACCTGTACAGGATGACAACAGCAACAGACCTGGACCTTCTGGAGTAAATAATAAATATAAAGCAATAAATATAAAAAGTATGAGAAAAGCTGCTCTTAAACAGAAGGCATGATTTATGCTAAATCATAATTTAGCTGTATCTATATATTAAAAGCTGCCATAATAAAAATAGTTAATTGGGTTTTAGGGGTAATATTAAGATTTGGTTTAGGGTTTTAATTTTATAAGTAGTATTTAAGGTTTTAAGTAAAAATGATAAAAAGTAAAAAAAAAATTATAATGTATTTTTAACTATGTAAATAATATAATATTAAGGAAACGCAAGCACATACAGCTTAAGTAACCAAAGGGTATTGTATGCTTCTTTTGAGCATCCTCTAGCCGGATTGTGTTGAAAAAATTATTCATGTAAAATTGTACTATTTTTAATTACATTAAAATATTAAACCTCAGTAAAAATAAATCACGTATAAATTATCGGTGCATTATAAATAATTGCATGATAATATTCTATACCGCCAGTTACACTCGACACCAACGCGGTCTAGTATTATGAATTTCCAGTAATAAATTTTTCCGTATTTGACAGTATGCACGTTCTTACGTACTTAGTCAACACGTATTGTATATTGTGTACTCCGTCAGTATTCTGCTAGTTAACTTGTCAGTATAGGAACTAGTATTATAGTTATATTTCATGTATCTACGATATAATTACACTACGTTTAGTAATTAACTTAAAGTAGAAATATCTAAACATAAGTGTCCTTTTTATCTTTTTATTTATGATTTAAATTATAATAATTGATCACTCACGGCAGTTTTCAATAAGTTATGCCACTTCGATCACAGCTTCTTTAAGATAGACGGTTAAAGTTAACTTGTATAAAGTTTAAGTTAATTAAAGTAAGGATTTAACGAGTCCGTGGTATATAAATATTGAGAGTGAGGGAACCCTTTCAAAAAACCTTGAAATTTCCTATCTGCATAATATAAATTCTACATTCTTGTCATAAATAACTGTTTAATTAATTGATATTAAGTATAATTGTTCTCAAAGAGTATTTAGGAAGGCCTTCCAATCGTGTACTCTAATAACTTTAATGAACTTCGAAATCGTCAACCGGAAGAACAATTATTAAAGGTAAATTAGTATTCATATTTTAAATATTATTGTACTTAGTTGTTAAAAAACTAAAAAATAGTCTGGTGGCGTCAAGAGCCTTCTTCTATCGAAAAAATTATTGCAAAAAATATAATTTTGATTATAAATATATATATATTAATATAATAATATATATATAATTATATATATATATAATTATTATTTATATATATATATATTTATATATAATACTAATTATATTATATATATATTAAAGTTAATTATATATATATATATATATAATATATATATATATATTAATATAATTAGCATTAATATTATATATATATATATTATATATATATATATATATATATATATATATATATATAATGTAAGTTATAAATTATTTTTTTTTTTTTTTATTTTTTTTTTATATTTAACATATCTATCTTTTTTTTTTATATTTAATATATAATATATATATATATATATTATATATATATATTATATATATTATATATATGGGCGTAGGCAGAATTTCTAGGGGGGGCAAAGGGTGAGTGATATATATATATATATTTATATATATTATATACTATATATATATATATATATATTATATAGTATAATATATATATATATAATATATATACTTATATATAATATATATATAGGTATTTATATTCGTATATATTATATATATTATATATATATGTGTATATTATAGATATATATATAAATATAGAATATATATATATATTATATATATATATATATATATATATATAATATAATATATATAGTATATATTATATTATATTATATTATATATATATATATATATATATATATATTAGATTTATATATATATTTATAAATATATATATATATATTTAATATATATTAATAATATATATATATTATAATAATATATGATATAGATATACATTTTAATACCAAATGAGTATTATATATATTGATAACAACCGAGTGTGTTGTGTGATGTTGTGTCGTAGTGAGTCGTGTGGTCTAAGTGTGCGTGTGTGTTCGCTGTCTATGTGTACGTCAGTGTCGTGTGTGTCGGTGTTGTGTTCTGTATATCTCAATGACTCTTGACCTTATGGGATCTATGTATTAACAGTGACCTCCAATATAAAAGTACTATAAACGGTTATAAAATAATATAAAATAACTAAGCTAGTCTACAACAGTTGAAATTAAAAAAATATTATATGTTGTCTAATGATTGAGTGAGTAAAATAATAATAATAAATTCCTTAATATTAGTGTGCAAGTAATACTGTAGTGGAGCGACTTCAGTAGTAGTTCTAGTGTCTCAAATATTGTGCTAGTACTGATTTGCAGCTGAGCTGGATAAACTTCATAAATTAATAATCTATAATACTAGCATATAGGTCATCGCCTTTGGATTTATTCAGTCAGAATTTCGCAATTACATATATATTGTGATCTAATTCGTTCATTTTTTCACTTACTTATAATTTTTATGAATTCTTTTCCTACTGGTCCATTAAGTCTTAGTCTTTGTTCATATGCCTTTTCATAGCCATAATCTTTTACTTACTTCTCTCTACTCACAGTGAGTGCTGTAAGACTAATTTCAATGGGTTCTGATTGAAACACGGTAGCACCGTTTGCTCAATAATAGACATATGGTTTTGATTTGAGAGAAAAAAGGGGTCAGCTTTCTTAATAACTCCTAAGTTAAAGTTCCAAGTCTTATCAACTTTTGCTTTATCCATTTTTTTTATCCAGCAACAAGGTATACCATTTCATAAAGTTTTTCGGTATGAATATTGAACATCAAGATTACATAATAATAACTCTTGTGAAAAAACATATTTACTTTTCATACTGTTTAGAGAGGAGCACCTAACATAATAAACGGATGCAAATGAAAAATGAATTAAAATGCTTAGGCATTGTTGTGATTTTCTGAATATTTCTATAGTCTTCTAATAAGTGATGAATAACTGTAATGGATGAGCAATATTTGGGTGATTTTTTTGATTTTTTTAATAAAAAAATCAATTGTAGATTTTTTTGATTTTTTGATATTTTTGATTTTTGGATATTTGTATATTTACTCGAAAAATAATTTGCAAGTCACTAATCTATTATTATCGGTGCTTAAGACTTTATCTGATATAAAAATAGTGTATAAATAATGACAGAAAAAATTAATCAAAATATTAATATTTCATATATATTATAATATGAATATTGATTTCTGCTAAAACAATAGAAAGATGGCAAGTCAAAATTAAACAGAGGTTGACCATAGACTATATAAATCGCAAGCCCCGGACCCACTATAAATTTGTTCCACTGGCCTGGATGAGAAAGTGAGTTCAGATAAGGCACAAGTACGAACGCTCCAATTATTTCAGCAGAAGTTTGAGTGACAGGTTGAATCGAGACTTTTGCATCTCTGCTATATAGAGAATTTAATGTAAATATGTGTTATTGTCGCGGCTCGCACATTATAATATACTACTCTAGATATACTCTCGCGCGGACGTTAATCAGTATCAGACTTAGCATTTGCGGATAAGAGCAGATCAGCAATTATTATTTGATCAGCAGTTTTGCATATTGGTCTTTGACAACCTTCAAAATTCTTTGCTTATGATCAGAGTAGCTTAAGGTAAATATTTTTTGTTTTGAATAATGTTTAACCACTGTTCAACTAAAGCAAAATTGGTTATTACGGAAAGATACTGAGTAAATATGAAATTGGGTTCTTGTTGCCGATAACAGTAATTAATATAGGAAAGTGTTTTCTTAGCTTTGATATGTTGCGTATATATATAACTATTATCAACATTACTTATGAATTTTTATGAGTTTCAACGGATTTCATAAACGCTTAGGCAAGTTTGTGGGAATGTGATATTTTCTTATTTTAGGTTGGATAGTTCATCTGAAAAAGTTTGTCTTTTTATTTGGCATAATAGTATAGTATTTCAAATTTACGGAATAATGTTTAGGTCATTTATGACCAAATTAAGCCGATAGCGATTAATCGAATGAAAGTTATTAATACTTTTTTTTCATATTTTTCCGCAGTTTCTTTTTGAACCCTATGTTCTATCCTGCCAATTCTGCGCAGCTGTTGTCGTACCCCTGACTAACGCATAGACTCGGCTTCAAACCTTTTCTATAATACAATCAATCTTTTGCAATGGTTCTAAAATGGTTCAAAAACTTCAAGAACTTCAAACCCCAGAAATCTTTCTCGAACAGTCATTTTTTCAGATCGAAAAACCTTAATGCCTATAGATAATTGTTCGTTTGTTGCCTGAAATCCGCAGTTTCATCTGCCAATATGGTAGTAGTCACTACAAATAAACTTTTTTGCTAATAACCGCGACAATTACATGTTTATTGATATTCCACACAAATACTGATCTAAGTTTCATTTTAAATCACGGAGACGTCCCAGACGGCATTCTTCTGTTCTTGAATATGTTTTTTCAATTCCACATTCACCAAATTGCTGTAATTATTATCTATTTATATTTATTACTCGTATTCTATATTATTTTATTTTTTTTGTCACTAAGTGCAATGTTAGGCGTGTTTTGTCTGCCAGCTGCTACACTCTCTCGCCATACCCCCAAAAGCCAGGGCGCTCACACGCTCTTCGCAGTGTATTGATTTAACTAGCTTTGGCAGCCGACAAATGCTAACGACATTCTGAGTAGTTCTAAGTGGAGAATAATGTCAGAAAGAAGCCAGCTGTATAAATAGCACAAGCTAGTTGACTTTTAAGTTATACAAATATATGAAAAGCGATAAACATTAAAGTTTAGAAAATATGATATAATACGTTATTTATATTAAAGTTTATTAATTAGTATAATTTACTATACATTCATTATCTATCGATATTGATTGTTATTTTTTCAGTTTTTTCTACAAATAAAACATTAAAAACGTTCGTCTGGCAAAACATATTTAAGGTTCATAATTTTTTTTCCGCATAATTTTAGGGGGTAGACAAAGTGCCTACCCCCCCTGCCTCTACGCCCATGTTATAATATTATTAATATTAATATTATTTTTCATTATAATAAAAATATGAATATTAGTGAGATAGTATTCTGCAATGATAATTAAAAATATAAAAATTATAAAACTAAATTAAGTTATTTATATATTACTATTCCTACAATATTTTGAAGACTGATTATATCTAGTTAACGATTAACGTGGACTTTCCGTTACATTCTATTTCCGATAAACGCTTAATGATTAAACGTCGTATTAATTTTTTTTGTTTATCGATTATAGAGAATTACGTGACTCATAGTAGTTAACTTTCTCAATTAACGGTGGTCTCACACCTTTGTAATATATATATATTATATATATATATTATATAATATATATATTAATATATATATATATATATTATAATATATATATTATATATATATATATATATTATATTATTATAGTATATATATATTATATCATATATTTATATATATATATAATATTATATATATATATATATATATATATATATTATATTATATATATATATATATATATTTATATATATATATATATATATTTATATATATATATATATATATTATATATATATATATATATATTATATATATATTATATATATTATATATATATATATATATATTAATATTATATATATATATATATAATATATATATATATATATTAATATATATTAATATATATATATTGCCCGCGACCACACTTATTCCGTCATTCTATTGATGACTAATACCTGTAGTAAAGGACGTTCTGGTCTCAAGCTCTTATTACAGTTTGATGAGCTAGGTGTTAGCACATCATTAAAAGCCACTAGAGAATTAGCCTTCGTACCACATCTGTACTTTATATACGTGCAGTTTGTCTATGTACATCCATGCATGAGGAAGTACACTCACAGTACAGGCGTTTACAGGATAGATACCGAACAGAGCAGTATAGACCTACAGTACTAAAGAAGATAACTTTTTGAAATTGATGTATAATGCTCAGCGTTGACGATTGTAGGTAAAAACAATACATCGACATATACAAAATGGTCTTCCACGGTTGATACAACTTTGAGAAGATGGGATGCTGGCTGGTGTTCATTTAGCCTACTCAGTGCACTTAAGTCACTCCAGGGTAACCCAATATTAGTAATGAGTGTTATATAGGTCTAGTGACTTGATTCAGAACGACGACCACCTTTCATTAGCTGAAGACTAGATGATGTTAGAGAGTGAGCATATATGTCGCGTGAATATGAATTGTAGTCAGTTATTCGATCCGGTGAGGGGCTGTGACTATTGGACTCATCGGTTGGTGGTCGGCAAGCCCCCTTTCACCAACGCCACAGATCACCAGGACCGCGCTACAATTATATTATTAATATTATATATATATATATATATATATATATATATATATATATTAATATATTAATATTATATATATATATATATATATAATATATATAATATATTAATAATATATATATATATAATATATATATATTATATTATTATATTATATATTATTTATTATAATATATATAATTTTTTTTTTTTTTTACAGTTATACCACACTCACGGGCCGAGCCCTTTCAAGGAGGGGTAGCAGAAAATTAAAACATAGAAAACCCCACCCAATCCCCAGCCTAAGGCAAATTACTCTTTCAGGTGATTTCAGCAGTAATACGTTGAGGGCTTTTTAAAGAGAGGATAAGATTAAATATAGTTTGGTAAAAAATAACTAGAGAAATAAAGGCAAGGGTTCCACAGAACATAGATAAGTAGGCTGGAAAGAAGAGGATCCCAACGAACAGTCTGGGTTCTCAAGTACTCCGCAAAATTCTTATGCGAGAGTACATGGTATACACCTCAATGATAATTGCGAGGCCGTAGCAATGTAGGTTGGAATTTACGTGATATATATGAGTGTCCATATCCTCCACTGAGCATCTGACCGCTGTAGTACCTATAGAAAAGTAGTAAGATATAGTGCGTACCTAACGTCACGTACGCAGATAGAATAGGGGTCAAGAGAGTTTTGAAAGTTAGGGGACAGTTTATTAGTCTCTTAGCTTTTAGACTCAACCCTATCCAAATGAAGGGTGGAGGGTGGAGCCGAAGCCCCCCAAATGTGAGAGCTGTTCTCCATACAAGGGTAGATTAGACCCCTTATATAACTGGGGTAGCTGAGCAAAAGAAAAAAAATTCCCGCAACCAGAACAGAACTCCCAGCTTCTTGAGGCCACCTTAGCACCATAGAATAATATGAGTAGTTTCCAGATAATATTGTGTTGTTTATGTTAAAGACCAAGATTAGTTATGTTAATTTCAAAGTGAGAGACGTTAAGAGCCTCAGTCGAAGTAGAAATTAGGATAGTCGGAGGTGTTTTTGAGAGGGAGATGAAATCTGGAGAAGATATGTTTTTAATTAACTGTATTTTTCATAAGGTTAGCGGTGACCCACGGGATTCCCATCCAGATCGTACACAAGGATAATTATAATCGGAATAAGTAGAAAGAATAACGAGTAATAGGCAATCTAGAGCTAAAAGTGTGAGAGGTGAATAAGCTATAATTTGAAGTGAGTAGAAGTAAGTGGTAGGTTTGAGTCATCGGCATAGGGTGAACAGAAGTATGGAGTACTAAACTGAGGATGAATTACTCGTTGTATGAAAAGTAGGAATAAAGTTGGATAGATTAGAACGGAACCTTTGCGGTGGCATACCACTCACTATATATATAACAGGAAAGGAGGAAAAGAGGTCGCTATATCATCAACGAGTGTATATACTGGATATAGATGCGATCGTGAGAGTAAAAAACTAGACTCAAGAGTATGCAAAGAGAAGAGGAAACTACTAAAAGGTAATGGAGAGCTTAGAGAGGCAGTGACGTGCGTGCAAACCCTCGTCATAAAAGCTTTGGATAATGTCATAAGTCAGCCACACGCAGACATCCCATTATATATATATAGATATACTATATATATATTATATATATATATAGTGCTCCCCATATCATCATAAAGTGAGCAGAAGAAGAACTATAAATCAACAAGATTTGAAAGCATGCCATTCATTTGGACCTCGAGCTGAACTCAGAAAAGCTCAATTACTGATTGATCTGGAATAAGGGAATGAGACTCTACAGTATGATTCCAGGAAAATAGAGAGGTAAGAAGAGTTTCATAAGTATTTTAAGATAGAATACAATGTTGAGAAGCTTACAGGCGATAGTTAGAGAGGACAGAGCGGCTACTTTTCGGACAGTTTGGAATGTGCGCGCTTCCAGCTCTACGATGAAAAGTATTAGTATTAAGACATAGAAAGTATAGTTGAACGAGGGGCCGCACGGAAGCACACTCCCTTTAAACACGGGGAGGAATGCCATTCGGGCCACTAGCCTTTCTGGCGTTCATAGATCTCAGTGATCCATGCACACGGATTCATGTGTATCACAGAAAAGGACATGGGAAACCTAAGATTATATTCTATATAGGTAAAACTCAGGATCATTAGGATGAAATTAGATATAAAAATGGAGGCCAGATGTTTAATCACGAGAGTTAGCATCAAGGATGGGTAGGAAAAGCAGATTTAAAAAAGTTGTTAGAGATGTTTTTGGGAGGGTTAGAATTTTTTTTCTTGATTTAAATTGAACAAAGCAGGTTGTGCACTTCTTTTAGTGAAAAGTGCGCTTAGCCTGTCGAATAGTATCCCTTCCCAACGATTCCGAGCAGAATGAAAATTTGTAAGAGTGATAGGGGAATCAAAGTTTTTAAATGCCTGATATGCAATGTCTCTCTCGAATCCCAAGCACGAACAGAGGAGAAAAAGATTTAGTGAAATGGAATGAACCTGCTCATCCCATCAACATTAGTTGCCCCAATTTTTTCAGCGGCGACGGAGGCATCCCCTGAGTCAAAGCAGGATTCATTCCAAGAGTAGTTAGCCAAAAAACAACGCAATTCCCCCCAATTAGCCCGATTAAAGTGCCAGAAATTACGTTTAGGGCATGGTGGAGCTGCTGGAGAAAAGTCAAAAGGACAAGTATTGTGGTCAGAGTTCCAATAGGAGGAGAAATGGTGTATTTAAAACGAGAAGGAGTAGTGGTGAAACATAAGTCAAGCGTATTCAAGAATTGGTTAGGACGATCTGGAATATGTATAGGTTCCTTAATTAACTGTTCCAGATCGTTGAGAATACTGAATGTTTTGGCCTCCTCCCCGCCTGCATCAGTGTGAGAGGAGCCCAACCACTCGAGTGTGGTGTACTGTACTGTTGAAATCCCCTAAATTAGAGGATCTCAGCATATATATTTGTAGTTTGTTTTCTGTTGAAAAAATTGCACTGTCGATAATTTCGGGGGGGCTGCAGCCCCCCTCAGCCCCCCCTTGGCTATGCCCCTGGGTGTTGGTGGTAACCTTCTGAATGGAATCAAAAGTATGCATGACGGGGGGGGGAATTTATCAAGAGATAGTGAAGCGTGTGTAGGAATAAATGGAGTTGAAACTCTAAAGTGATTGTTTTAATATTAATAGCTGAGTGAGGCAGGGATATGCTGTCTTCTTGGTTATTCAATTTGTTTATAGATGGAGTTATTGAAAGAATGAAAATAGCGGTGGGATATATTAGGGTACGATGGCGAGGATGGTGTTAGTTAATGATGGAAATGGAAGAAGAATGGAGGATTGCTATACTCCTACCTACTATTAATGTAGGTGATTTGGTTTTGTGAGGCGAATCTCATTGATAGAGAGTTTGAGGAATAGGTAGAGAAGTATATTATGTATACAGATGATGGGTGTGCAAGTAATAAAAGGAGAGTGTTTGACTGAGATAAACGAATTAGATAAAAGTGATAGATATAGGATTAATAGAATTTTAGTTGTGAGATGTAGGATAACACATCCATTTCATTGGATGTTAAAGTATTATGAATTTAATATAGATAGATAATGAACACAGCTAGAATAACAAGTGTGTAATGAGTTAAATATTTGTAAAATATGTTAGGATGAAATGGGATACAGAATAATATGATTAAGTTAATAGAAGTTGTGTAAAGTGAAGTTTAGTTGATAATGGGACATGGGATAAGGTTAACATGAGTGACTCAATTTAAATAGATTTTAAGTTGGATGTAAAGGGAATACAATTAAGATTCTTCATGTGGTCGATTATATTGTACATTACATATGAGTGGAAATAATATTATTTAATAATAATAAATAAATTGAATAATTGAAAATATTTAATAGTAATCATAAATAACATATATAAATTAATCATAATAAAATGATTATCACCGTAATATATTTAATTGTTATTAATTAAATATAGAAGATTAACAGAATAATTGTACGAGTGATAATAGTAACGCCAAACTGTAATAAAAATTCTATTTAAAGAAAGGTAACAATAATACATAATAATAATATAATTAATAATAATAATAATAATAATAATAAATAATAACTCGAATTAAACAGTGAAAACATTAACTCTTTTTATCCCGAGAATTAAACTGGAAATAAATGTAACATGAATAACACTGAAACACTACTTTTTTGATAGTAAACTCACGTGATACCCACACATCTATCTCACTCTACATACTCTTACACTTCTCTCAAATAACATTTTAAGAACTCCCTCTCAGAAATATGCTAAACATCAGTATAATTATAAATAACTCCTCTCTCATGTAATAAATATTAGGGGAAGTGCATTACACGATAACAGAACTACAATTCTAACCTTCCTACTCAGATTTGAATATATACTATATATTTATGTTTTATATAAATCTTATATATTACTTCTAATAGTATTTATAGATATTTATTCAACTATACTTCGTTATTGATACAGCTAATCTCTTTTTTATTATAAATAACTATTTAATAATGACCAGACATATTCTAATGTGAATGATTTAATTGAAAATAATGATATATACTATAATGAATGCTGTGAATGATTATTTATTGAATATTTTTTATAGTAAGATGTTATTTGCAAGTATATAATTACGTACACCTTTATTATATATAAGTATATTATCCATGATAATTGGTTTGACTAATATGCAATAATAAGTATATAAGCTTTTTCTCATTAGATTATTTTCATCTAAATAATATTATATATTTTTATTAAAACTTTCACATTAATGAAATTATAAATAATATATATTTTATTATTTTTTTATATATTTGTATAATTTTATTTATATTATATTTTGTAAACAGTTTTGGTTGGTATAATATTGGAAAACAGTGCAACTTGAAATATCTGTTGTTCCCAAAAAAATTTATAATTGTTTTAATTATATCAAAAGACTGTCCCATACCCATCCCAGTTCATAGCATGTAATTTGAAAGTAATAGAAAAGATATACTTTACAAATTTGCACTTACCATATATTCTTTTGAAAAAAGCTGTCATATATTTTTGTCAAGAATTGACTTTTCAAAGATTTATTTAATATTGTTAGCCCACACTTCGTGTATATTCCTGCACAATTATAAGATTTGTGGTTATGAATATAAATATAAAGATTACCAACACTTTAACTCAGCACGTTAAAAATGACGATAATTTTAAAATTTTCATTATATATATTAAATAAAATAATTAAATTATAATATAATAAATTATTAATATTAATAATAAAATAATTAAAAATTAAATCAAAGTAAAAATTCCGATAAAATAAAAATAATAATAACTACAAAATAGTAATGTATACATATTAAATACAAAATAGTAATGTATAGATATTAAATAAAAATAATATTAATAATAAATATATTATAATAATAATTTAAATAATTATATAATTATATATTAATAATAACGTATAATAATTATAATTTTAATATTGGAAATTATATAAATATTAAAAATAATAAATAAGAAAATAATAATTACGCAAACTACATTACATTATCTATATTTATCATAAATGATAAAAATTTTAATTTATTTCTGATTTTTCCTTTTTAACATTGCATTATTTTATGCGACGTGTCATGAAGCTCAGTCGTTAAAACGGTGCACTCAATTATTCTATCGTTTATTTTCTACTTAGCACACTCCACACCTGAATTATATAATGTAAGTATATATACGATCGGACTCACATAGGAATAATATATTTTATTAGGTGACATATCTTCTCATATTTGATATATATGAAGGTGGATTAATAATACTTCATTGACCTTATAAACAAACATAAGACTCAAGGTTTATGATGCTTGAAGTATATAACTATATAGTTTTTCAGACTCATTGATATCTGTCTTTACACAAAATTGTCTGATCATATTATATACACTCACCCCAACCTAGGAAGAGGAAAACAGAAGAGAAAAATAAGCGAAGATTTATGTGTGTTTACTGATGTAACGGTAACCCACCATGACTCAGAAAATGGTATCGTGGATGCAATAAATACCCTTTGCCGTCGTAACACAAAAACTGTCGATGCTAGAGAAAAAAACTAAAAAAATTTTGGAACTGGCTAGACATAAATACTAACATTAGAAATAAAAAATTAACAGATGATAGAGAGAGGATAAAGAACAAAATAAGCAAAAAAACAAGGTTATATGGTATAATTTGTTTGAACATTGTGGTTATGTTTCCTCATTTCTATAAATATATATATACTCTCTTAATTGCTTTGATTAACTATTATTTGTGGTATTACTCATCATATAGAGATGTATAAATAGAGAGAACGACACTTTATATGTCTTCGTGATAGAAATTATATTGTATAAATATACTTAATATAATTACTTGCGGAGGTACTAATACCGATAAAGAATAAAGAAAGGTGGGTATCCAAGTACTCAAGGATTTTAATACTGCTATGTATGACGTTAAATTTAGTACTCACTAAAACTCGGGTGGTGGTATAAAATAAGCGTTATATGGCTCATGAGTCTTATAAAAACTCGTAGATTGGTGATGAATGATTGTTCTAGTTTAATTTCTCTTTGAAAAATTTTCACTATATCCTCCGAACTCTCCAGATTATAACTTTTTAGATCTCTCCGCTCTTTATTTCTCTGTTCCACTTCCTATGTTTTATATAAGTTCAACACTCAACACATATATACATACTCAACACAATCACACTACACAC
The DNA here is from genome assembly GCA_015478945.1 of Trachelipus rathkii. NCBI lineage: Eukaryota > Metazoa > Arthropoda > Malacostraca > Isopoda > Trachelipodidae > Trachelipus > Trachelipus rathkii. The sequence continues at coordinate 15,163 of JABUQX010026784.1, read as the reverse complement.
TAACACACATACATACACACTCAAATAACACCACTAACATCACTCTCACATATAACCACTACACACCTAAATCACATTACAATTATATATAATTAATATATATATATTATAATATATATATATTATATATATTTATATATTAGTATTATATATATTAATATATATATTAATAATATATATATATAATTATTTAATATATATATATATATATTATAATATATATATAATAATTATATATATATATATATATATAATATATATATATATATATATTATATATTATTATATATATATTATATATATCATATAATATAATTAATATATTATATTATATATATATATATATTATTATATATATTAATTAATATATATATATATAATATATATTATATATATATTATATATTATATATAATAATATATATATATATATATATATATATTATTATATATATTTTAATTGCCATATTTATTTGATCTCGATATTAACTGTACTATGTTAACTAGTGAGGTTTGATATTTTTTTCAATATACCTCTACATAATAGTATATTATATTACGTTATATAAGTTAATAATAAACCTCTATTGGTGAGAATGATTATTTACTGATCTAACAACTGGCTATATAATATACAGTGGCCGGCTCGTCTTTATGGCGTATAATCTGGATATTGAAACCCTCTCTACTCTAATTAATTGTTAAGATGTGCTAGGCGTAGGTATGTTGATACGCGATAATAGGTTAGAGTTTGAGAGATTTTTGTAATGATTAATTGTGAAAAGAAATTTTTTTTTATAAATAGAATATTCAATTTAATACATAAAAACGTAGTAATTAATCAAGAAAATAAGAAAGCGAGTTATGAGTTTTATATATCATCTCAGTGCAACATCATAATTGTTAACAGTGTGTACGATATTTTTTTCTTTAGCAATATTATTAATCAAATAATATATGAACTTGTGGGTCGCTGCCTATTTACAGTAACCCAGAAAGATAAAAGACCAACTTTATTAGTTTTAAATAAGTAACCATAACATTGGCTAACAAACAGTATTGTGCACAATTCCATATAATAATTTTTAGCATGGTTAGCCACTTTTTGGGCTACTTTTTTTTGAATTTTTATATCAAACAACTTTGAGATATACTCAATAAAATTGTATATATCTCTCAAGTTTGTATCGAGTTTGCTAGTTCTGTTCCTTTAATGTCCTTTCTGTTACATTATGAATGAACAATATATTAATAAAGACAAAATTAAATTCAGTTCATTCTTAATGCTTCGGTGGGGGGGGTGTGAGGTGGACGTGTCTTTTTTATTTTTTTTCTTTGGGGGGGGGAGTGTTGAAAATTTTAATTTATATATATGAATAAATTATATTTATTTATTATAATAAAATTAATAAATAATTTTATTATGAAATGCTGTAATTGATGATGATGTGCATTGATGATTAATTTGATGTGTAGCTAAGTGGCAGGTATCGGTCCATAGGCACTGCGGAACTGCTCAAGCTCTACCTACCATATATATAAACAATTTCAAAAACTCTAAGTCACAACTACTAAACAGCATTTGTTTTTTCCTTGTAACTCTCTCTCTCTTCTCATATATATATATATTAATATATATATTATATAATATTAATATAATAATGTATTATATATATTATATATATATTTATATAATATATATATATATATATATATATTATATATATATATTATATAAGTATTATATTAGTATATATATATATATAATATAATATATATATATATATATATATATTAAAATTATTAATATTATTAATATTATTATATATATATTAATATATATATTAATAATTAATATATAATATATATATATATTATATATATATATATATATATATAATATATATTAATATTATATATTAATATTAATATTAATTTAATTATATAATAAAAATTATTATATATATATATATTATTTATATAATATATACTATATATATATATATATATATAATTATGTATATATATATATATATATTATATTATATATATATATATTAATAAATATATATATTATTATATATTTATATGTTATTATATATTATATATATATATATATATTATATATTATATATATATTAAATATATATATATATTAATTATATATATAACTATATTTTATAACTAATGTTCTCTCAGTATTCGAGGCAGCATTCTTTATATTCTTATAGAAAATAAGGATAGGCATACACCTCTCGCTCGAAATTATTTGGATATACTCTTAAATAGCTCTATACTGTTTTATAAATTGTGTTTACTTATTTGATCTCGTGGAAGCCTAGAAAGTGTTGCTCCCGTGGATCGTAGCTTATATATTCTAGAAGTTGGTGAAACAATAGAGAATAGTAATTTGCTTCAGTCTGTCCTGAGTGATTTTTGTTCCATTGTGTGTTTTGAATTCAAACAATAATGTTTCGAATATTTTAAATAGTTATTTTAAAAATACCTCTAAACCCCTTTATCGAGTCATTTCAGCTTCGATGATACATAGTTTGTTGGCAAAATTTTATAAATACTCTGCAGATATTTTATTAAATCATCGTGCAATATCCACATTTTGATGAAATAAAAATCCAATATTATATGCATAATTTGTAAAATCAGCGAATTAAGCTTATTTATATAAAATGTTAAATAAAATAAAATAATAATATAAAAAAAATTATTTTCTCATAAATGTAATATCTCGTGAAAGTACGTAAAATATAAGATTTGTTGAGCTCTTGCAAAATTACAAAAAGCTGCAAGTATTGATAAAGTTTTTAATTTTGTATAAATGCTGCAAACAAGAAACTTAATTCCAATTAAGTTGTGACGTATATTAAATAAAAACTACTATCCAATAAAAATAAAATAAATTAGAAAATCTGCATTGAGTATACTAGACTATAACCTAAAAGGCCTAAATGAGGTAGACTACTTATTTCTCCATACCTCCTGATAGTGATAGGAGGGGCGGAGGAACCCCCGGCGATCACATATATATATATATAATTATCATAAGAGTCGGGTGATATAATCCTAGGTGTAGACAGTCCCCGCGCGCGGTGTGGATAATCACATAGAACGCATACTCACGCTAGCTCGTCGTCCACCTGATGTGAAGGAACGTCGAGAGACCACCCTCATTAGTGTGTATATCTTTTCTGCTCTATTCTCTTGTCAAGAGTTTATAATTCACTCGTTTCGGCAGATCAGAAATATATGTATTAGATAGTGATAATTTAAATATATATAAATCTATTTTTGACATACCTGAGAACACTCCAGCGAGGAGATATAAGTGGGATAAAAAGTTTACTTCGCCGTTCCACTATAGGCTCACTCACTCAGATATTTTTTTACAGTGATATTGTTTCCGTCCACACACACACAATATTTTTGAATTTTGGAATCCGATATAGGATATTTATATATTATATATTATAATTAATAAAAATATATATTAATAAATATATAAAAACAAAAATAAATAATCAAAACTTAACTCGGATAGTATATATAGTCTTTATAATATACATAACTAATATATTATATATATATGTCCTATATATATAAATATATATTTTAATATAGTATATATTAATATATATTATTTTAATAATATATATAGTATATTATATTATATATTTATATTAATATATATATATATATATATAATTATATTATTATATATATATATATATATATATATATATATATATATATTAATATATATATATATATATATTATATATATTATATATATTATATATATATATATATATATAATATATATATATAATAATATATAATATATATATATATTATATATATATATATTTTAATATATTATATATAACTTGCAGCCCCTCCATCCCAAGGTTTTCACGAGCCGCCACTGTATATATAATTATATATATATATATATATATATATTAATTAATATATAATATAATATATTATATATATATATAATAATATATATATTATATAATAAATATATATATATATATATATATATATATATATATATATATTATATATATATATATATATATAATATATATATGATATATATATATATATGTTAAGCTTGCTAATTACCTTAGTTACATGAGCTTACATCTAGTGTCATCTTACTCGTTTGAATGAAACTAGTCTTAAAAATTAGAATAGCATCTGCCAGGCCCTCCTTCATTTTTCCTCTTAAGTCTGATTTTATAAATGCGAATAGGAGAAACAAACCGTTTCAACGCTAACTTGCTTTGGAAGTAGATCAGTAACAGCAATTGCAAGCTTCTTATGTACAATGTACTGTGTGGTGAATATACTATTTTTCAGGTTCAACTCTATGTCTATATGTGGAAGGTACTGTCGAAGCTCCAGTGATATTTCGAGAGAATGTTTGTATATATCACAAACTGGTCCATTAGATGACAGTCACAGATAAGATTCTTTGTATTAATCATTCTGCGAATATATGTTCATTGTACAAGGTATATTTATAGAAGAGGAAAAAGGAACACTTATGTTACATATATATAATATTAAAAACAGGTGTGAGAAACGTGGTGAATGTCTTAAAGAAGCTCTCAAATATCATCTATCTAGAAGCTATTATAAAATACTTCATTGTAGAGTTTCTGAAGAATGTGTACCTTGACTATAATGAGGAATAGGCTCAATTGTTTATTGCTGTTATGTTAATTCATCACTTACAATATGTTCACAGATTAGTCATTCCTTTTTTAGCTCTTGAACTTATTCTGAAATAAACCTTATATAATACATGCATGGGTATAGAGAGTGATTGTGTTTGATGTTACTATTTTTTAGAGCTACTAAAAACTTAAATTTTATCTCTGATCTTTTTTTTGTCACCTTTTTTCTGACTTATTTATATCATGTAACTTCGTTGTTAAAGAGATCCAACTCTGACACTTGAGCTATAATACTTATAACTTAACTTACTTAAACTTAATAACTTAACTAATTTAATTACTTTTATAATCATACTTAACTTATATAACTTAACTTAATACTTATAATTACACTTATAACTCTAATAACTCTATAACTTTTACCTAAAAACAAATAATTGTGAAACTATTTCTATAAAAAT